>VZRI01008730.1:30116-41016 GCA_013397515.1 Upupa epops | reverse complement strand
TCAAGAGCCCCAGCTCCCTCAGCCTTTCCTCATCAGGGAGCTGCTCTCCCTCCTCCATCATCTTGGTTGCTCTACACTGGACACCCTCCAGCAGCTCTGTGTCCTGCTGGAACTGAGGGGCCCAGAGCTGGACCCAGTCCTCCAGCTGCAGTCTCACCAGTGCAGAGTAGAGGGGGAGGAGAGCCCCTCTCGATCTGCTAACCACCCCCCTTCTGATCCCCCCCAGGATGCTGTTGGCCCTCTTGGCCACCAGAGCACAGTGCTGGCTCAGAGTCACCCTGCTGGCCACTAAGACCCCCAGCTCCCTCTCTCCTCATACTTTCTCACCTCCAGCATCAGCCCCAGTATGACCAGTATCCCCAGTGGCAGTGGGTACCTGCGGTGGGAGCATTGGGGGCTTTGAAGAGGCTGGCAACTCCTTTCCCGTGGAGGCCACCTGAGCGCAGCAGCAGGGCCTTGGAGCGGGAGTGGCGCCAGCTGACCACGGGGAAGCGGTTCTGCCGGTAGCAGCGGGAGATGCGCTGGATTGTGTTGTCCTGGATGCTCTGCGGGACGATGAGCAGCCCCGGGTAGCTGTGGGGACAGAGCAGGGTCTGCAGGGGGGGGCACTCAGCATCACTCCCACCCCAGCAGCTCCCACAGCCTGTGGAAGGATCCCAGGATCAGTGAGGTTGGCTGGGATCATCATCAAGTCCAACCTTCAACCCGACGGCTCCAGGGGCAGAGAGCCTGTCCCCAAGTGCNACAGGGTTTGTTCTCCAGACCCTTCCCCACTGCCTCTGGCCCCTCTAAGCCCCTCAACGTCCTTCTGGTACTGAGGTGCCCACACGGCCTGCAGCAGTCAAGGTGGGGCCACCCTCGTGCCCAGGACAGGGGGACAATCCCTTCCCTGCTTCTGCTGGCCACCCCGGTGTTGATCCAAGCCAGGATGCCCTTGGCCTTCTTGGCCACTGGCTCCTGCTCAGCACCTTTTCCCCTCAGCAGTTACCCAGCCCCCCTTCCCCAGCCCTGTAGGGTTCCACGAGGTGGCTGCTGAGACCCAAGGGTAGGACCCAGCACTGGGCCTTGCTGAACCTCATCTCATTGACCTGAGCCCACGCAGAGCACCCCAGGAGGGTGGAAGGGACCTCCAAAAGGCAACCAGTCCGACCCCCCTGCAGCCAGCAGGGCCAGCACTCCCCAGGCCAGAGAACTTTCCTACCCTCTGACAGACTGACGACCCCACCAGTGTGGTGTCACCTCCAAACTGGCTGAGGGTGCCCTCAACCCCCTCACATCCAGGCAAGTGATGAAGACAGGACAGGACTGGCCCTAGTACTGAGTTCTGGGGGCCACCGTGGCTTGGAAGTGGCCACCAACTGGATTTAATGCCAATTACAACAGTTGTCTGGGCTCAGCCAGTTCTGCACCCAGTGAAGAGTCCTCCTGTCCCAGCCATGAGCCACCAGCTTCTCCAGGAGGAGGCTGTGGGACACAGTGTCAGCTGCTTTTCTGCAGTCCAGCAGAGGGCTAACAGCCTCCTGGCTAGTATCAGCACTGCTGTGGCCAGCAGGACCCAGGAGGGGATCCTGCCCCTGTTCTGGGCTCTGGTAAAGCTGCACCTCAAGTACTGGAGGCAGTCTGGGCAGCACAGAGCAGGATGGACAGGGAGGGGTTGGAGAGGGGGCAGAGAAGGGCAACTGGGTAACTGGTTGGGGGTCTGGAGAGCAGGGCTGATGGGGAGAGGCTGAGGGAGCTGGGGCTGTTCAGCCTGGAGAGGAGGAGGCTGAGGGGAGACCTCTTTACAGCTCCCTGAAGGGAGCTGGGGGTTGGCTTCTTCTCCCTAGGGACCAGCGACAGGAGCAGAGGAACTGGGGTCAGGCTGTGCCAGGGGAAGGGTCAGGGTGGATCTGAGGAGAAACCTCTTCCCAGAAGTGAGGAGGCCTTGGCACAGGCTGCCCAGGGAGGCACCTGCAGGGCTTCAAACAATGGGTAGACCTGATGTCTCATGAGATGGGTGGGGGGGTTGCAGGGTGGACACTCAGACTTGAGGGTCTTTTCCACCCTCAGCTCTGTTGATTTGGTGATTCACTGACCCCCCCGTGTCCATCCTGACCCCACTGCCCCATCCCCACGCCCAGCTCACCTGCGGCAGATGGCGTACATGCGGTTCACCGTGGAGATGCGGAAGGGCTCGTTCTTGGACCGTGTGAGGCTGCTGCTGAGGGTGCCCAGCCCCAGGCGCTGGTAGTCACGGCAGCAGGCTCGTTCCACCAGGTGGTTCATGGTCATCTTGTCCGAAGGTCTGATGGTGGTGCTGGGGGTCAAAGTGCTTCTGTCCATCTCTTCAGACACTGTGGGTTACGAAGGGGAATCGCTGGGGGTAGAGGTACTTCCCCACCCCACAGAGAAGGGACAGGGATGGAGATCCCTGCCGTCGTCTTCCCTACAACAGAGGGGCTCAGCTGCCTCATCCATAGGGCTGGGTGAGGGGCTTTGGGGTGAGAACCATCACTGCAGGGGTTAGAGGGACCATCAGCTGCCCCGAGATTCCCTGGGTACTTCCTTATCATCTGACACCACTGAGATCACAGAACCCCAGACTGGGTTGGGAGGGAGCTCAGAGCTCCCTCAGTACAACCCCTCCTGCCAGGGGCAGTGACACCTCTCACCTGGGTGCCCACAGCCCCATCCAACCTGCCCTTGGGCACTGCCAGGGATGATGGAGCAGCCACAGCCTCCCTGGGCAACCTGATCCAGGGCCTCAGCACCCTCACAGGGAGGGATTTCTGCCTCAGATCTGATCTGAGTCTCCTCTCCTGGAGTTGGAACCCAGCCCCCTCATCCCAGCAGCAGAATCCCTCAGAAAAAGTCCCTCTCCAGCTTCCCTGGAGATCCTGCTGGGATCATCATTGTGGCTTCAAACAGCTCCAGGTCCTCTGGGATGGACTCCTTGGTCTCAGCTCAGAGAGGAGCAGCCTCCTGGGAGTCAGGGAAAACACTGGTGTCCAAGTGAGGGACAGAGGGGGCAGCCTGTGGGCTGAACCGTGCTGGAAACCAACTGGGGAGTGACCCAGCACCACAGAACACCCAGGGTCTCAGTGGACAAAGACCCAGCATGGGCCACCACTGGTCTGTTGGGCAGCAGGAGGGACAGACACCCCCCAGACACCCCAACCCTATCCACTGGGGCTGGGGAAGGTCATGAACTTCTACATGAGGCCTTCTGATCCTCCCAGTTTCCCCCCATCCCATTCAAACGAGACAACTGGGAGTGTTGGCCAAGGGAAGCTCCTACCAGTGAGACACAAAGCTCCTGCTGCAGGGCCCCCCACAGGGGTCTTCTCCCTACTGGCTGGAGAGGTTCCTAACCTGAGATCTCATCCTCGTTGTCCTCAGGGAAGTGCTGGCTGCCCCGCTGCTCCCAGGCCGGGGGGGTGTACTTCTTCCTTGTCACATACTGGCGGCCAATGGTCCTCTTGGCATTCTTCACCAGGTTCTTGGAGAGGGTCCTGGGGGCAGCAGAAGGTGGGAAGGGCAGGTGACCACCCTGTTCCTTGCAAGGGGTGGGGAGGGAAACCCAGAGATCAGAGGAGCAGCCTCCACCCCCCCACCAAAGCGATAGAGACACCGGCAGTCCTCACACCAGAGCCAAGCAGAGACTGGAGTGGTCATCACCACCGGCTGCGTGCCCAGGGACCAGTCGCTGTCACCGTGGCAGGGGGGGTGCCCCTGAGAAAGGGACTTCCCCGGGGGTGAACTGGGAGGTTGGATGCAGTAGCCAGGGCTGAGGAGCCTCCTGGGCACATCCCCAGGAGAGAGGGGCAGCACAGTGTGTGCCCAGGTGGCCCTGTGTCTGGGGTCTGCACTGGGGTGGCCAGCAGGACCAGGGGTAGGATTGTCCCCTTGGACTGAGCACTGGGGAGGCCCCCCTGCGAATCCTGGGGTCAAGGTTCGCCCCTCAGTCACTGCCAGAGGAACAGTGAGGGGCTGGGGGAGAAGGGAAAAGAGCTGGAAGNGGAGGGTGAGGTTGGCCCTGAGGAGCAATTTCTGCCCCACAAGGGTTCCCCACCCCAGAATTGGGGAGTCCCCATCCCTGGAGGGGCTGCAAAGCCCTGGAGCTGTGGGGTGAGGGCCAGGGGTCAGTGGGGCCCTGGCAGTGCTGGGGTTGGACTGGAGGGGCTCAGAGGTCTCAGCAACCCCAGCAATCCCCCAGCTCCATGATTCCAGGGCTGTTCCTTCCTGGGCAGAGAGGGGACGGTCACCTGCTCAACCCGAGGTGAGAGACAGGGATGAGACCTTCCCAAAGAATTCCCAAAGGCAGGAATGTCCTGCCCACCTGCAGGACCTCACAGCCATCTCCAAGAACAAGGAAAGGTCAGATCAAGCAGGGAAGGGGCCTCATCCAACCCCCAGGATCCCAGAAATCCCACTGCTCAGGGCAGGGGGAACAAACTGGGAGCAGGAGGTGCCTGCTTTGGCCTTGGCTAAGGGACCCCAAGGTGCTCCAAGGGATGGGACCCCTCAGTGGGGAGCAGGAACGTCCTCCCCTGAGGACCTAGAGAGGGTGCCAACACGCATTCCATAAACCTAGACCCTTGTGAGGCCAAGCCCAGACCGCTCTGGAGGTCTCTGGGTGGTGAGGGGAAGGGGAGGAGGGGGAGTAGTGGTACCAGCAAGAGCTCCCTGACATGTACTGGGATTTGTGGGAGCCACGGGTGACCAACGACCCCCTGATGGTGACCCTGGACAAGTGAGAAGCCCCCAGCCCCAGCTGCATGCAGAGCACGGGAGGAGAGAGCTGGAGCCCCGGATCCCACCCCGCTGGAGGCATCTTACGTGCTGGAACGGCCAAGGTGCCCCAGGGACAGGACCCCCACTGCCAGGCCCTGGAACATATCGGTGACCTGCTGGGAGCTGAGCCACAAACACGGGGAGAGGCACTGAGGGGGTGACCCCTGAGCAGGGAGACCCATGAAGAGGGTGACCCAGGGTTACCCAGCAGCAGGGTCCGACCCAGAAGCAGGGAGTCCCCTCAGTAGGGTCAGACCCAGAGGCAGGGTGACCCCCGAGTAGAGTGACCCAGGAGCAGGGAGACCCAGCAGCAGGGTTACCCCCAGAACAGGGTACCCCAGGAACAGCGTGACCCACAAACAGGGTGATCCAGGAGCAGGGAGAGCCTAGAGGAGGGAGACACCTGAGCAGAGTGACCCAGGAGCAGGGTGTCCCACGAGCAGGGTGCCCCAGCAGCAGGGAAACTCCTAGCAGAGCTCCTCTGCCACCCCCAGTGCTCTCCATCATCCTCACAACACCAGCTGCTCCCTCCGACCCCCTGTGACCTCTCCTACCTCCTCAGGGCTTTGGGAACAGGGCAGGGGACCAGTGACCACCCCGCTCCCCATATCAGGGTGATGCTCTCTGTCTCAGGGGTGGGACTCAGGGACCCCCAAAACACCAGCTCCTGACACTGCACCCCAGCTTTGCTCCAGCAACCCCATGGCCCAGGACAGGCTGGAGGAGGAGGAGGAGGAGGAGAAGCCCCACAGCCCCCCCAGGAAGGTTCCATGGGCTGGGGATACCTGAGCGAGGGGTTCTTCTCCTTGGCCTTGGGCTGCATGGCCTGCTTGGGCGACTGGCCCACGGTGAAGGCGAAGGTGCCCCGCACATGCTGGGGGTAGCGCAGCTTGTGCAGGTGCTTCCTGAAGACCTCTGCGCTGTCTGAGGCCACCTCCTCGTCGAAGGCAATCTTCAGCAGCTGCAGGAGGAGCACAGGGCCCAGAGGAGTCACTCCTGGCCCTTCCCAGGGGGTTTGACTCAGAGCTGAGATCCCAGATGGGAATCCTGTCCGGCCCTAGCGCTGCTGCTGCTGTAGTGGGTCCCAGTACCTGGTCCTTCGGACAGGACCCCCGAGTTCTGAGTGACCTCCCTGCTCTATTTCTCTCTCCCCTCAAGATCTGCTATGAGGGTTTGCAGATCAAGGACACCCTGTGGGGAGGTCTGGAACCTTCTCCCAGCTCCAGCAGGCTGGGAAGGAGCAGTGGGGATAAAGGAGCACGAAGTTGTTCCAGTGCACAAGGGGGTTGTGAGGGTTCGGCTGAAGAGGAGAAGCTCCAGGAGCCCTTAGTGCAGCCTTTCAGGGCTTCAAGGGACCGATCAGAGGGATGGGGGGGAATCTGTAACAGGGGCTGTGGGACAGGACAAGGGGTGATGGTTAAACTGGAAGAGGGAGATTCAGGCTGGAGAGAAGGGAGAGATTGTCGGTGTTGAGGGTGGGGAGAAGCTGGCTCAGGGTGCCCTGAGAGGTGGAAGATGCCCCATCCCTGGCACCATCCCAGGGCACCATCCCTTGGGACTCTGAGCAACCTGCTCTGCGTGGGGATGGCCCTGCTGAGGGTAGGAGCTGCCTCTGGATGATCCTAACAGGTCCCTCCACCACAACCCAGTCTATGGACCACTGTCAACCCCCCATCCTTTAGTAGGGGCCTCCAGCTCCATCCCATGGATGTCACTGGCCACAGAGAGATCACAACATCCCAGACTGGGTTGGGTTGGGAAGGAGTTCAGAGCTCCCCCAGTGCCAACCCCCTGCCAGGGGCAGTGACACCTCTCACCAGACCAGGGTGCCCACAGCCCCATCCAACCTTTCCTTGGACGCTGCCAGGGATGGCAGAGCACCCACAGCCTCCCTGGGCAACCTGTTCCAGGGGCTCAGCCCCCTCACAGGGAGGGATTTCTGCCCCAGACGTGGTTGAAATCCTGCATCTCCTCCCACTCAAACCCTGCTCATGCCTCTTCCCAAGGGCTGGTGCCAGCAGCATGGCCACTCCTAAGCCCTGACAGCCCAACGAAGAGGAGCAGCCTCCACCCTAGCACGGCCTTACCTGGAATGTGCAGGAGCGGAGCTGCAGGCCCTCCTGGATGAACTGATCCACCTGCGCCTGCACCGTAATCTTCTTCTCTTTGGTCAGGGAGGCGATGGGAAAGGACCGGATCACCACCTGCTCCCCCACTGTGGACAGCATGAGGACACCTTAGGAACAGCCCAGCCCCATCCTGCTGCTGCAGCAGGGCACTGAGGACCATGAACTGCCTGGATGGGACCTCCAAAGGGCATCCAGTCCGACCCTCCTGCACCAAGCAGGGCCAGCACACCCCAGACCAGGTTGCCCAGAGCCCCATCCTGACTTTGGATGGCTCCAGGGATCCCCTCTCTGGGCAGCCTGGCTCCAGGGATCCCCCACCTTCAGATTCCAGAGCTTTTCCCTCCTGTCCAGCCTCACTCTGCCCTTTTCCCACCCTAAAACCATGACCCCTCATCCCATCTTTCCCAGAGCAAGCAGCTCCTCTGTAGAGCTGGAAGCAACCAGGAAGCTCATGGTGGTGGCCAGCAGTCCCCAGTGAGTTCAGTTGCCCCCAGAAGACCCTTCCTATCCCCTCCTGCAGGGCTCCTAGCCACCTTCTCGAGCCAAGCAGCCCCTTACCCAGGGGGTCCGTGGGGGTGCCTTTGAAGATGATGCGGTAGGTGGTGAGGAAGATAGCTCCTTCAGCAGGGAGTAGCGCTGGACCCCCAATAGTGCCTCCTGCGCCTTCTTCCCGGCCATCAGGCATGAGGTACACGCGGAGCCCCTCCATCACACACTCCTCTCCCATCAGCAGGTTGGGGCGCAGCAGCTTGGGCTATGGGGTCAGTCCAGTCAGGTCCACGCAGAACACACAGGGGGACAGAGACCCCTGTAGCCCCAGGACCTCTCCCCACAGCAGAAGGCAGCCACGTCCCTACCTTCTGGATGGGAGGCAGCCTCTTGCTCTCTCTGTGCACAGCATCCAGGGTCTCTATGTGCATCTGCACTATATCTGTGGGCAAACACCCAGTCACGGACCCCACACGGCTTCTCCTGACCTCCCACAGACCCATCTCCCAAGCAGACAGACCCAGACTCTCAAGCTGGGAGGGTCCCCAGGGAGGCCAGGCGGCTGCCCAGTGCCCCCTCCCACTCTCACCAGGGATCATGACGTGCAGCCCCTTGAGGTGCTCGTTGGTGACACCGCTCTCGGTGCAGACCTTGTCCACGAAGCGGTTGATGAACCTCACCACGTAGTTGGCCACGTCAGAGCTCTCGGCGTCCTCGAAGCCGCTTTCTGTGTCATAGCTCTCAGCCACGCTGCCGGCGATGCTGGGGACAGCAGGGGGGAGTCACTGAATAACTTGGGGGGGGAGGACCCTGCAAGGCTTTTCTCACTCCAACCCCAGCACTGCCAGGGTCCCACTGACCCCTGGCCCTCACCCCACAGCTCCAGGGCTTTGCAGCCCCTCCAGGGATGGGGACTGCCCCACTTTTGGGGTGGGGAACCCTTGTGGGGCAGAAATTGCTCCTCAGGGCCAACCTCACCCTCCCCTGGGACAACATGAGGCTGCTTCCTCTGGTCCTGGGGAGGGAGAAGACACCAACCCCCAGAGCTCCCATCTCCTTAAGTTCAAGGAGCTGTGCAGGGCTCCCTGAGCCTCCTCTGCTCCCCCTCAGTTCCCCCAGCTGTTCCTCAGAAGCCCTCAAGCTCCTTCCCCTCCTCCCCCAGCCCCTCACTGTCCCTCTGGCAGTGACAGAGTGGCCCAGACCTGCTGGGAGGCCCCAGCAACCCACTGACCTGTTGGTGATGAAGCTGTTGCTGACGCTCTCAACATCTCCCAGCCCAGAGCTGCGCAGGAGCCGGTTCTTACTGGTGTCCAGGGGCAGCAGCAGGTAGCTCATGCGGTTGGCATAGTGGATGGCCTGGCTGAACACAGTGCTCTCCTCCTTCTGGATCAGCTCCTGCTGTTTCTCTTGGCTCATGGTTGGCCACAGCCTCAGCTGCTCTGATGCTATATCCAGGGCAGACTTGGCTTGCTGCTGCCCCTCCATGCTCTCCTGAAGGAGGTGAAGGAGGTATCGGGTGTCTGCACGGACAGGAGCTCTGCCAGCTGCTCTGCTCCTGCAGGAACCTCCCAGAACCACCTTCACCTGCCCTGTGGACCTTTGGCAGGGGAAGTGACTCCACAGAGGGGCTCTCTGTGGGGCACCTCCTCCTCTCGAGGATCTGTGTGATTCTCCTCACCTCATCTGCGTGGTTCTCCTCAGGGCTGTCGAGGTACAGGGCTCGGATGTGGTTCTGCACATCGCAGTAGAACATGGCCTCCCAGAACTGGATGTTGGTCCACACTACGTGCTCCTGCACACAGCTGTAGGCAAACTGGGTGATGCCTGGGCTCAGCTTCTGAGGAGGGAGAAGGAAGGGGAGACTCTCACGCGATGGTGCCAGGCTCCCCGTGCTCCACAGGAGGGTCACCTGCACCACAGCTCCTCCAAACCCTCCCCATATCCCCCCCAGTGGTCACCCAGAGCCCATGGGGCCTCATGTGACTGAGACCTCTGAGGCAGAACCTGCTGCCAGCTCCGCTTGGCCAACAAAGAGAGGCAGCACTGGGCTTGGAGCAGCTTTTCTGCTCATGGTCCAGCCCTCTAGGGAACTCGGGGCACAGAAACTGGTGCAACCAGCTGGGACAACACTGGCTAGAAGCTACTAGGCAGGACCCCGTGCTCTGAGAAGCCCCAACTGGACACTGTGGCTCCTGCTCCTCCAGCCTGCCTGCCTCTGCAGCCACCAAGGAAGCTCTGAGGAGTCGCAGAGCCATGGAACTGTGGAATGGTTCAGGCTGGAAGAGACCTTAGGAGTGATCTACGGGCAGGGCCACCCCTCTGGCTGCCCAGTCGTGCAGATCCTCACCCGGCAGAAGGCGGTGACCAGCGGTAAGAGAGCAGCTGCAATGCCGTGCTCATCCATGGCAGTACAGTCCTGGAGGGGGACAAGAGCATGGAGGTTCCCAGAGGATCCAGTGGTGATTTGAGCTCCCCGCTTGGCACGGGGCAGACCCAAGCCCTGCCCTACCTGCAGGCAGCAGTTCATCATGCGGATGACGAAGTCGAACTGCTGGTGGTCCAGCACGGCCCGGTTCTGCTGCACGTGGAGGTTCAGCTCCCGCGTCAGGCAGTGTCGGGCTGCTCGGCCCTTCATGGCACGCAGCACTCCGGGGAAGAGCTGCAGAGAGAGAGGGCAGCTGCTGAGAGCAAAGACGCAACCCGGGGCAAGGCAACGGTCAGGTGGAAAGTTCCAGCTCACTGAGAGGAGCTGCAGGAGGGGGTTCACGCTGTGGTGGTGCTGGCTGGAACTCCACAAGAGCTTCTTGGCAACCAAACATGAAGGAAATGGGAGCTGAAGCTCAATCCCCTGTGAGCCTCCTGCTCAGCAAGTGAATGGGGATCCCAAATCCATGGGGGAGAGCCCAGGGAGCACTGGGAGGTGCAGAAATAGTGCTGAGCCACCAGCACAGCAGAGCCACTAGCCAAAAGCCCGAGCAGGACAAGCAGGAGCAGCACGGAGAGGAGAAAACGTGAGGGTGCGGAGACAGAGAGCTGGGCACGGACAGGGAACGTGCTGCCCAGCCACTGAGGAGAGGCAGAGGAGCCCCCCCAAATCCCCCCCACAACCAGCAGCTGCCCTCACCTTTTTGGCTTCTAACATCTTGTTCTCAAAGACGTAGGAGATGCAGTTCCTGACCACCTCGAGACGACGGGCGCTGTTGGCCAGGGCATTGCCATTGCGCTCCAGGATGGCGGCTGGGGGGGAACAGAGTCAGTGCCAACAGGGGAGGACCTGCTCCTCAGGGTGGGGAGAGATGGGTGCCCCCTGCTCTGCTCCATACAGGCACCCTGTGCTACAAAGTGCTTGAGAATACTAGGAGGTCCTCAGCTGGAAGAGCTCTAGGGGGTCTGGAGCTGGAAGAGTTCTAGGGAGTCTGGAGCTGGAAGAGCTCTAGGGGGTCTGGAGCTGGAAGAGTTCTAGGGAGTCTGGAGCTGGAAGAGTTCTAGGGAGTCTGGAGCTGGAAGAG
>VZRI01008730.1:16559-29839 GCA_013397515.1 Upupa epops | reverse complement strand
CTCCTGCTGCCTGACACTGCAGGGAGTGATAAACAGCCCAAGGTGCAGAACCTACGAGAGCTCACTCAAGCCCCCCCAGGCCCCTCATCCGTGGCATGGTCACCTACCTATGGGGGGTCCTGATGGCACCATGCATTTCTTCTCGGCCTTCACGGCAGGAGGAGCAGTCTGCAGCTTCGCCGTGGCCTGGTCGATGATCCACTGCACCGTGCCCTCATCCAGGCGGGGGAAAGGCTTCTGGTGCAGGGGACACCCTTCCTTGGGCTTCTGCACCATGTGCATGGTCACTGCGGGGTAGGGGTTCTCCTGGCACAGCAAAGACAGGTCCTTTCAAACCTGGGGGCATCTCGTGTCTTCTCCAAGGGCAGGAGACAAGAGCAGAGTCCTTCAGCTCCCCAAAACCTGCGGCCACTGCTCTGGAGCAGGGGTGGGGAATGGGTGATGCCCAGAGCATCTGAACCCCCAGGATCCTGCTCCTGGGAGCTGCCCAGGACACATCGGGCACCTCTGTCCCCATCAGCAGGTGGCAGTGGCAGTGCCCCACATGAAGTCACGGAATTGTTGGGGTTGGAAGAGACTTTCAAGATCACTGAGTCTAGTCCCAGCACTGCCAGGGCCCCACAGACCCCTGTCCCTCGCCCCACAGCTCCAGGACATTGCCACCCCTCCAGGGATGGGGACTCCCACCCCTGCCCTGGACAGCCTGAGCCAGACCTGGGAAACCCTTGCAGAGCAGAAACTGGTCCTCAGGGCCAACCTCATCCTCCTCTGCTGCAACCTGAGGCCAGGATCATGCACCAGGAGCACCAGTTCCAGCAGGAACTTACAGAGGGAGGATACAGAGGACAGGGAGCCCTGCTCTGGGGCCTGCAGGACTCACATTTTTGTACAGTTTCTCTGCCAGCTCCTTGATGTCCTGCAGGATTTTCTGCTTGTTGCCCTCCTCGGCTCGCAGGCACTTCACTTCATCAGCCACCAGCTACGGGAAGGAGACAGGTGAGAGGAACAGCTGCCAGCCAGGCATGACCCCCCCGGATGAAACCCCCATCAACGGGAGGCTCCCAGCAGCAACCCCGAGCTCCATCCCTCAAGGCACAGAGCGGGATGAGGACCCAGGGGATAGCCAGCCAGGGGTGGGTGATGGCCTCGAATGGCTACTCACCTCATCGAAGAGGTCAACGGAGCGGTACGGGGCACCCCGCTCGGTGACGAAGCCCGCGAAGGCCATTCCCTCAAGCACCTTGGTGAGGAAGTCGTCCTCCGTCAGCCCCCTCTGCCCCAGGAAGGCTGCCTGGGTAGGGAGAGGAGAGAACAGGCACCCTCACAGCCCCGTTCTGATGCCTGCAGCATCACTGTGCTCAGGGGTGAGTGGAGAGCGTCGGCCTCAGTGTGCTTAGGGGAAAGGAGGGCTCTGATGAGGATCTCAGCCTTAGTCACCCCATCTCTCCCCTAAGTGGGGTTTTGAAGGAGCCCAAAGACCCTCCTCTGCCAAGTAGGTGAATACGGGAGCTTGCTGCACCCAGGAGCCCATAGCCACAGCCAACCCACAATCCCTGCTCCTCCAAACAACCCCAAGCCCTGGCCACACTGCAGAGCCCCAGGCCACCAAGCCACTGGCACTTGGACCCCACACTGCTCCATGGAGGAGCTGGATCAGCCTCTTTCCAGGGGGAATCTCCCTCTTCCAGTGTAACTATCACCCCTTGTCCTTGTCCACCCAGAGCAGCTTGCTCAGAGCCCCAAGGGCCAACCTGACCTAGGATGGGGCTTCTCCCACCTCTCAGGGCAACCTGAGCCAGGCTCTCCACACCCTCAGCACCAACAGGCTCTTCCTCCTCTCCAGCCTCAACCTCCCTCTTCCAGTTTAACCATCACCTCTTGTCCTGTCCCACAGGTCCTGCTAAAAAGTCCCCCCCTCAGCACTCTGCTTGGCCCCTTGAAGCCCTGAAAGGCTGCACTAAGGTCTCCTGGAGCTTCTCTACTCCAGCTGAACCCCCCCTCAGCTACCCAAACTTTCCAAGCTGTTCCCTTCCTGCTGCAGCCAACAGAACAGCAGTGCTGGGGGAGGCAGAACTCTCCTTCCCCTGGCTAGAGCTCCAGCTGTGAGGTGAAGGCACCTCCTGTGAGCCCTGGAGGCTCCCTGACCCCCAGCACTGGGGATGCTCTGACCAGAACCAGGGACAAACAAGGAAGCACCATCCAAGCCCTGAGACCTCAAGGACAAACAGGGGATGCAGGTGGACCCGGGAGTGACAGCAGGGAGGTCACTGGCTGCAGAAACCAGGCCCAGCTGACTGGAGACCTCATCCCAGACTCCTTCCAAGATAAACTCAGCTATTCCAGGGAAGGTATAAAGGACACGAGGCCTGAGGCAGTGCCTCACCTTGTGGAAGCGGATGACGGGCTCAGGGTGGATGCGGATGATGTGCAGACACCAGCGGTAGCCCTGCAGCAGCTGGGCAAACAAGCGGAGGAAGACGGCTCGGATCTCCTTGTCCTGCCAGGAGGGGAAGGATGGGTTCATGGTCACGGTGTGCTCACAGGGAGCAGGATTTTACACCCAGTAATGGGATGAATCCAGGTGTCAGGGTCATGTTCTGCTCAGCAGGGCAGGGAACAGGGCAGAGATTCCATGGAAAAGGGACTGGGCAGGCTGGATCCCATCCTGATGGATTCCCAGGGAGCTCCTGCAACCCCAGGGTTGGCTCAAATGCTCTGGCTCTGCCTCCAGCACCAGCTGCTTCTGCCCAGGGACTGGAGCTGCAGCTTTGCTGTGCTGGCAGCAGCACCCCAATCTCTGCAACCCCCAGACCATGCCAGACCAGTAACCCCACTGGAGGGTTCCCCCCTCCTCCCTCCTGCTCCACTCACCTGGATTTTGAGCGAGGAGGCAGAAATCGTTGAAGGGGGGAAGGCGAGATCTGCCACCTCCAGCTCCGGGTCCAGGACCTGCAGGGAGAAGACAGGAAGGACAATCAGACCCTGCCATGAGGTGGGCTGGGGCGGGGGGGTCTCAGCTAGATAAATCCAAGCAGAATTCCATGGAGATCCTCCTGCACCTGCAGGGAAGCTCTGAGGGGCTCAGGAAGAACCCTGCAGGTACTGTGGTGCAAGGAGAGGGTTCAGGCGCAGAGGGCTGCTGGTGGTAGGGCAGGAGGAGCTGCTTCAGCTCGCAGCCACGTGCCCCAGCTCCCCTCGGCTGTCCCCAGCCACGGCTGAGAAGCATGAGCCAAGCTGGGCAGCACTGCCTTGGCTCAGCTGGCCTGGGTATGGCCACAACAGTATCTGGGAATGCAGGAGCAGCCAGAAAAGCTTCAGGGCTGCAGCTGCTTCCTGCCCAATGGCAACAAGCCAGCCGCTGCTTCCCAGAACCCTTTGGCAGAGGAACACCCCCCTCAGCCTCTTCCGGCAGAGCTGCACATCAGGGGCCAGCAGGGTCAGGAGAAGTCCTGTGGGGATGCGATCAGCTGGACTCCAGGAGAAGGATCTCTGCTCGCAGAGGAGCCCCTGCTGCCCCCTTTCCAGCTCCCCCTGGACACATGAGCTGTGTGGCTGTGGGACTCACCATGGAAAGGGCTTCGCGGGTCTGCTGGAGCAGGGGCTCAGGCAGCAGGGAGATGTGAACGCACTCAGGGACAGTCACTGTCCCACCGTCCAGGTCAGCGATGACCACGTCCAGCTGGAATGGCAGGACAGGCAGGAGATGAGACCAAGGTGTCCAACGCCCTCCTGGCATCACCCGATGAAGAAGAGGGGAGCCCAGCTCAGGAGAGGAGGGTTGGGGCATGCTGATTCCCCCTTCTCCATCCCTGGATCTGCTCTGTCCCTTTCTCCATCCCTGGATCTGCTCTGTCCTCTCTCCATCCCTGGATCTGCTCTGTCCCCTCTCCATCCCTGGATCTGCTCTGTCCCTTTCTCCATCCCTGGATCTGCTCTGTCCCCTCTCCATCCCTGGATCTGCTTTGTCCCCTCTCCACTCCTGGATCAGCATCAGGGACCTACTGGGGAGAGTACAGCAGAGGCTGCAGGATGAGGAGGGGAACTCTGCCAGGGAAAGGCTGTAAGAGCTCTGGGACTGCTCTCAGGGCTCAAGGGGATCTGATCAATAGCTAAAGGGGCAGGAGATGGGGCCAGACCCTCCCCACCAGTGCCCAGTGATGGCACAAGGAGACTTTGAGCTCCATAGAGGTTGTGAACTCTCTGATGAGACCTCAAACCCTCCTGGACCCATCCTGGGTGATCCTGCTGGAGGAGGGGATGGACCCAGAGGTCCCAGCCTAGCCCACCCCACCAGTTTGGAGCTTCTGTGAGCACCCAACTCCCAGCAGAGATTTTCTCTCTTAGCCCTGGCCACCAAACCCTACAGGAGCTCTACGGGGCAGTGGGAAGACAACGTGGGACAACATGGCACGAAAGGATCACAATCCTGCTGGGCTCGCAGGGCACAGTCTGAGCTGGCTGAAGCCACAGAGCTGCTCCAGGACACCCCGGGACACCCTCCACCTGCTCCTTCCCAACACAAAGGACAGGGCACCAGCGTCTCACCAGCTCCTGCGTCTCGGACTGGAAGACAGAGTGGACCCCGATAATGAAGGGGGTGGGAGTGCTCAACACCTCCAGGAGCTGGGCAGGCAGGATGGGCACGTAGGTGAAACTGGAAGCACAAGAGAGAGCAGCGCTGCAGCCAGCCTCACTCTGCTCCCACCCCACTCCCCAGCCCCAGCACCCACTGGGAGACCCCATGCCTGGAGGTTGGAGGGTGTAGAGAGCCCCACAGACCCCTGTGTGGTTTTGGAGGGTGGTGGGTGCTGACTACCATCACTCTGTGCACCAGGAGCCCACCAGTCAATCCCAGTGCCCGTTTCCTGGGGTCACTCTCTGCCCCACAACCCCACCAGTCAACCCGATTCCATCCCCTGGGGTCACTCTCTGCAGGGGGATCCCACCAGTCAATCCCATCACCCACTCCCCAAACCAGGTGCCAGCAGGAGTCACTGTGGGGGCTTGGCCAGCACTGCCAGCACCCTGCGTGCCCCTGCCCCTCTCAGGGAGGGCAGAGCCCATGCTGTGGGCCTCCCAGTGCCCAGATACAGCACCCAGGGCTCTGAGAAGGGACTGGTGGTGTTTTGTGGAGAGAGAAGCTGCTCTGCCCTCTCCCATGGGTGCTGCTGGATCACATCCCACATTTCTTCCTGGTGTCAGGGGGGTACCATGACTGGGATCAGTGGTGGCCAGTGGCTACCAGAGCTGAAGACACTCCTGGTGGTGTCTCACACTGCAAACCACCCCATGACCCTATGGAAGGGGCTTCCAGCCCAGCCAAGACCTGTGGGCAACCACACCCTGGGCTCCTTTACCAGAGAGAATTCCCAGTTCCCACCAGCTACAGAACCAGGAGGCAGTTGGGAAGGCAGGATGAGTGACCCAGGGGTGCTGAGGGGCTTGAGGAGCAGCAGGGTTCCCTCACCTGTACTTGAGGGGGAACATGATGGCGAGCAGGGCACGGCAGGCATCAGTCAGCCTCTGGTAACTGCTGGAGAGGAAGAGGATCTTGTGCTCGGTTAGGGCAGCGCAGAACAGGTAGAGCACGTTAGTGATGCCTGTAGGCAGCAGGGACAGGAGCTATCAGCTTCCCCTCCCCAGTTTGATCTCACTCCCCCAGCTCCATGTCCAGCACAACTGGGCAGTTCAAGGTCACAGAACCCTGGAATCTTTTGGGTTGAAGAACCCAGCCCTGCCAGGGCCCCACTGAGCCCTGGCCCTCACCCAGGGTTTTGCAACCCCTCTACAGTTGAGGACTCCCCCACTTTTAGGGTGGGGAACCCTTGTGAGGTAGAAACTGCTCCTCGGGGCCAACCTCACCCTCCCCTGGGGCAGCTTCTAGCTGTTTCCCCTGCTCCTATCACTGGTTCCCAGGGAAAAGACACTGAGCCACTCTTCACCCCCCACTCGTGCCAGGCAGTGCCTCCCAAAAAGCCTCAGCCGGGTCACCCAGGTTCCCATTCCCCAAGCACTGGGGCTCCTGGTTGTCACGCAGGCTGCTCTGGGGTGGGGGCACTGGGTGAGCAGCCAGGCTGAGGATGGTACTGGGGGGGTAAGGGGCTCTGTCTCACCGAGCTGGCGGAAGAGCAGGGCCACACTGCAGCTGCTGATGGGCAAGGAGTCATTGATGGGAGTCTGGATGACCTGCCTGTCACCTGCCCCCAGCGAGATTGTCCTCTGCAAGGGAAGAATCCACCAGTTAATGCCTGGATGGGGTGAGGAACCTGCTGTAGGGCACCCCAAATCCCCTCCCCAGTGCCCCCCGGGCACAACCAGCGAGCATCACATCCCACCACAGCTCCTGTGCTGGGCTGGGATACTGGGGCCAGCAAGACCAGCGAATGCAGCTCCTCGTAGCTGGGGGAAGGCAGCAGTGAGGGAGGCCCCAGCCCCTCACTGCAACCTGAAGGACCTCCAGGACCTCGATGGGGCCAGCACTGGGATACAGCAGCTCTACAACCCCTCCTGTTGGGAGCTGGGGATGGCCAGACCAGGCACAGGCTCATTCTCCAACCATAACCCTCTCCAATCCTATTTTTAACCCTAAAATGCAATCCCTACCAGCAGGGGGAAGCCTCCACATCCCCACACTGGCTGCAGGGGCAGGACCTGGCCCTTTTCTCCTCTCCCTGTACCACCCTCAGGAAAACTCTCCTGAGCAGCAGTGGGTTTTGCCCCAGAAGCCACTGTGGAGACCCTACAGCACCACAAGGGCCCCCAACACAGAACACACAGCCCTGCTCCTGCTGCCCTGCTCAGGCCACGAGGTTTCCACAGGGAACGGGCAGGAACACGACCCCCATGCCCAGACTGCAGGCACAGGGCAGCTGCTGCCCATCTGCCCAGTGTGGGGCCTTTACAGAGGGTGCAAGGGACAAGCTGGCCCCAAAGAAAGAGAAGGGGTGCGTACCGCTGCTTCGTCGTCCACGTCAGGCTGAGGTAGAGACAGACAGAGACGGTTAGAAACCAACTGGGGGACACAGGGGCCAGCAGGGACACACAGACAGTAGGACATGGTGCTCCCAGAGAGGTGAGAGACTGGAGCAGGGGGGCACGCAGACAGGGTGAAGGCAGCAGGACAAGAGGGTGAAGCACAGTGAGGAAAGTGCCTGGAACAATCCATCATCCCCAGTGGCCATCACTTATTCCCAGCACAAAGTCAGAGGAGATGATGGGTGATTGTGTCCTAAAGTGCTGCTCAGTGAGGCACAGCGGGTGCCCCCAGAAGGATCCAGATCTGGGATGCTGGGAGTGCAGCTGCAGCACCACCCAGGGCAGGCACTGGGGTGGGACGGGTGCTCATCCAGCTCCTGCATCACTCTGGGTGATGATGGGAAGCACCAAACCCACACTGGGCAGAGCATGGGGTAGAGACAGCAGAGAAACCTCCATCTCCAGAGCCTGCAGGGCTCCTCCACTCGGGTGCTGGAGGACTGAAGTGTGGTTTTTACTGGGGCAAGTGGAGAGCGAGGTCACAGCAGCAGCCAAGCGCAGGGTGGGGGTTAGGATCAAGCAGCCAGCTAAACGCCTCCTGCCAGAGGGTCCAGCTGGGCTCTGGCTGCTTCTGGCTCCTCCAAGTCACCTCCATCAGCCCTTTGTCACTCTGAGCTGCTCACAGGAGCAAGCAGAGCCCAGCTGGAGCACTTGGCCCAGCAGGAGGGTAGGAAGCAGGAGGATAGCCTTTGGTGGCTATCAGGGCCAGGTCATGGGTTGGAGAAGGCTCCAAGCTGCTCCTCTGGCAAACATCAGTGCTGCCAGGTGCAGGTGCCCTGTGACCATTTGGCTGTGGAGTGGCTCCTCCAGGCCATCAGACAGGGCTGAGTGGAGTAACAAGCCTCCCCCAGCCCCGATGCAGGGTAGCTATCTGCACAGAGCCATCAGTGCCTGCATGAGGCAGCTGCTGGTGGAGCCTTGGAGCACTCAGAGGAGCTGCCTTCAGCCAAGCAAAGCACCAAGAGCCTCTAGGAGCTGAGCAGCTCCTCATTCTGCTTCTACCCTCAAGCACTTGAGACGGCGCTGACCACTCTACCCGCTCCACAGCTGCCACTGCATGGAGCCACCCTGTGCCCTCTAGCTCCATAAGCTCAGCCCAGCAGAGCAGCACCCAGAGGAGAGTGGAGCTGGGGAGGCAAGAGCAGGGTGAGGGATGAGGGAAGGGGCAAGGAGCCCCACCTGAGCCGCGCCAGTGATGGGGATGGTGCAGGTCAGGAGGTTCCCGATGACGTTCTCCAGGGACACGCTCAGCCCGTCCACGTAGATGGTGTAGATGAGCCCCAGGCAGTTCTGCAGGGGGAAGCACAGCGGGGCTCAGCACTGGGCTGGGTGAGGAGAACTAGGGGGCTCACAGTGCTTGCACCCAGGTGAATGAATCCTGGGCTGTGCCAGTCCCCTACCCTGAACACTTCTGCGTAGTCCAGCCGCGACACCAGCACCAAACTCTTGGGAGCAAAGAGCTGGCTGGGTTGAACTGGGGATGAAGGCTCCTCTTCCTCCTCCTCCCCATTCCTGGTGTGGCTCTGAGGCTGCAGAGAGACACTACCCCAGTTAGAAAACAGTTGCTGGTCCCTCTTCCAAGGAAAGGAAGGGGATTCCTCCAATACAGCCAGGGGATTTCCCACTCCCAGTGTGAGCCCAGTAGCCCCCAGTGTGAGCCCAGTAGCCCCCAGTATACCTGAGAGCTGTCCACGGCCTCCCAGAAGGTGAAGCAGGCACAGTAGTGCCGCTCTGAGTTGATGTCAGTCAGCACTGCCACAAAGAAGGTCGGGGGGTTCTTCTTGGGAAAGAGCTGCCATCCACTGGGCTGGCAAAACTGGGAGAGAGAGGGAATGGGGGTCAGAGAGAGCCCTGGCCCTCACCCCACAGCTCTGGGGTTTTGCAGCCTCTCTATGGATGGGGACTCCCCCATTGTTGGGGTGGGGAACCCTTGTGGGGTAGAAACTGCTCCACAGGGCCAACCTCACCCTCCCCTGGGGCAGCTTCCAGCCATCTCCCCTGCTCCTATCACTGGTCCCCAGGGAGACGACACTGAGCCACTCTTCACCCCCTACTCCAATCAGGCAGTTCCTCAGCCTCCTCTGCTCTGGGTCAACCCTCCAGTTCCCTCAGCTGCTGGTCAGAAGTCCTCCAGCCCCTTTCCTTTCTTCCCCCACCCCTTACCCTCCTCCTCCAGCCCCTTCTCCTCAACCCCTCACTGTCTCTCTGGCACTGACTGAGGGGCTCAGCCCTGACCCCAGTGCCCAGGCCAGGAGGATGATCCCTGCTCTGGGTTTCCCCATTTTCGGGGTCTTTCCAGGCCCCCCTCCTCAAGCCAGAGGGTAATTCCAGCTGGCAGCCTCAGGACATCCCCTGAGTTCTGAAATCTCAGGGGGTTTTCTTCATTCTCTCAGAGCTGACATCTGGCTGCTAAATTCCTTCCGCACTGGGGACGCTGCTGCCCAGGACCTTTCAGCTGCCAGTGGAGCCACGGCTTTACAACCCCTGAAGATGCAGCCTCAGAGACAACAAGGAGGAGACTGAGGCAGCAGGAGGGGCTGGGACAGTGTGGAGCCCAAAAAGGGCTGCTGCAACCCAGGAAACCCACCCAGGGCTGCTTCCAGGCTGGAGCTGCCCCTGCTGCCCACTCTGTGCCCCTCGTGCACACAGCCTGCACCGACCTTCCCTCCTGTCCCATCTCTCCCCTCCCTCATCTTTCCTTTCATCTATCTCCTGTCTCCTCTCTCCTTCCTCCTCTCCTCTCTCACATTTCCCCTCTTCCCTTTCCTCCTCTCACCTCTCCTCCCTCCTCTCTTTTCCTCTCACATCTCCCCCATTTCCCCTCTGTCCTCTCTCCTCTCATTTCTCCACTCTCCTTTCACCCCTCTCATCTCTCTCCTCTCCTTTCCTCCCTCTATCCCCTCTCATCTCTCCCCTCTCCCTCATCTCTCCTCACCCCCTCTCCCTCATGGGCTCTGTCCCCTCTTCCTTCTTATTTTGCATTTCTCCACTCTTCCCTTTCCTCCACCCTCCTCTCTCTTCTTTCCTCTCTCCTCTTCCCTCACTTCCACCCTCTCCCAGCTCCACAAACACCTCACAGACCCCACAGGAGTGAGGGGCCCAAAGCACACACCCAGAGATGAGAGAAGCCCCATCCCTGGTACCATCCCAGGGCAGGTTGGACCTTGGGGGGCTCTGAGCACCCTGCTCTGGGTGGGGATGGCCCTGCTCAGGGCAGGGGGAGGCACTGGATGATCCTAACAGGTCCCTTCACCCCAAAGCCCCCTGGGGTGGGAGATCTGCACCAGGGCAGGGGATGAGAACGCAGTGACTGGGGACAGGGAGCTCTCTCCAGAGGAGCCTCCATCTATTAGAAGGAGTGCTCCATGCTTAGAACTGCTGTCAGTCTGTACCTGGGGGGGCACAACCTCCACACTCCCCGTCCTTGCACCCCCTGCCCAGCACAGATCTGCTCCCCAAGACCAAACAGGGCCAGAACAACTCACTCAGCCCCAGGTTGGGCTCCTCTGCTTTGCAGATCCCCCAGGACCCGCTGGGTTTGCGGGAAGTGTTGGAGCCACCACAGGATTCCCAGTGGGACCTGGGCTGTGATTGTTTGAATTCCAGGGATTTTTGGTCCAGACAGTTTGACCCCTGGGGTGGGGGAAGCAGCGGCTTTGCTCTGTGTTGGGACAGTTCCCAGGTCTGGGACAGCCAACCCAGGAAAAGGAGATCAGGATGATGTGGGTGAAGGAGCACAGGGCAGCTGCAGGAGTGGTGGTAACGGGAATCAAGAGTCAGGGAATCACTGAGGCTGGAAAAGCCCTGCAGGCTCCTCAAGCCCAACCCTAACCCCAGCTGTCTTCTCCCACCCCAAACCCTCGCCCTGAGCTCCACATCTCCCTGACTGGGAAACCAGTGCAGAGAGGTTGATTCAACCCCTCCCTGGGCAGCCTCTGCCAAGGCCTGAGGGCCCTTTCCAGGAAGAAGTTTCTCCTCAGGGCCAACCTCAGCTTCCCCTGGGGCAGCTTGAGGCTGTTTCCTCTGGTCCTGTCGCTTGTTCCTTGGGAGAAGAGACCAACCCCCAGCTCTCTCCACCCTCCTGAAGTTCAGGCAGTTGCAGACAGCAAGAAGCTCTCCCCTCAGCCTCCTTCTCTCCAGTTAAACCCCCCAGTTCCCTCCTCACAGGGTTTGTTCTCCAGACCCTTCCCCAACCCCACTGCCCTTCTTCAGCCTCATTCCAGCCCTTCAATGTCCTCGGATCGAGATGCCCAACATCGAGGTGGGGCCTCCCCTGTGCCCAGGACAGTGGGACAAACACCTCCCTGCTCCTGCTGGCCACCCCAGTGCTCAGACACGCAGGATTCTGTTGGATCCCAGCTGGATCCCCTCTCTGATGGGGCCTGGTGTCACCTGCCCCATGGTGACCCCTCCCTGGGGTCTCCCCACGAAGGGACAGCAAACTCACCAGCTCGATGCCTTGGGGAAAGGGGTTGTCCTCCCAGTCCTTCTCTGGGAAACGCTGGAGGATCTGTCCTTGGCCATCCCCGCTCCCTGCAGGGATAACAGGCTGGTTAGAGAGTCCTCCTGTTCCCACCAGGAGATGATGGGCTGGAAGCAGCACTGGGATGCTCTGATGGACCCCAGCAGCACCAAAGAGACCCCAGCAATTCCCTTCCATCAGCTGGAGCACCCCTGAGACTCCTGTAAGGCTGGAGAGACAGCTCAACACTGGCTGCAGGTAAAACCCTGCTCTGGTGGATCTGGCTGGGCTCTGAGTAACCCCGTGATGGATCAGGGAGGTCCCATTCATCCCAGACCACTCTGATCCCATCACTCTGCTCCTACCATCAGTACAGTGGGACCAGTAGGACAGCATCAACCCAGGGACAACCTCAAGAGGAGTCTGGGAGCAAAAAAGCCGCCAGCCCATCCCTGAGGACAGCGGGAGAGGGGATGGGAGAAACCTCAGGAGACACTGTCCACCGCTCAGGGGCTATTCCTGGCACCCAGTGAAATCCACAGCTGGATTTAGCACAAAAGGAGCCACTTAGAGGCCCTCAGGAGCAGAATAAGAAGGTCAGGGACAAACTGGGGAGAAAATAGAGTCAGGTCAACCAAAATACAGTGTTGGAGCAGGCAAAATATCATGGGGTAACCAAAATATATCACAGGGGCAACCAAAATATCACAGGGGCAACCAAAATATCGCAGGAGCTACCAAAATATCACAGGGGCAACCAAAATAGTGTCAAGGCAAGCAGGTGCTGGTGATGAAACGTGTTGGTCAAGACCTGCCTGGTTCAAACAACCCAGCTCAGGCTTCCTGGGCTGGAGAAACCCTTCCACAATCACAGGTTGGAATTCCAGTGTGGAATGATCCGTCCCAGTGAGCGACTGGAGCTGGGTCCCCCGCAACGGCTTCTTCAAGGTGGGGAGACCCCTGGTTGCCTGGAGAGGTGGGAGAAGCCCCATCCTACAGCAGGCTGGAGCCATGGGGCTCTGAGCAACCTGCTCTGGGTAGGGATGGCCCTGCTCAGGGTAGGGATGATCTGATGATCATCTGGATGATCCCAAAAGCTCCCTGCACCCCAAAACTCAGGTGGAATCATGGAATCATTTGGGTGGGAGGAACACTCAGAGCTCCTCCAGTCCAACCCCAGCGCTGTCAGGGCCCCACTGACCCATGGGCCACATCCACAGTACTCAAACCCTTGCTGAAATCCTACCAAACCCTACCTAAACTCTAGCCTAACCCTACAAAAACCCTGCCCAAACCCTACTGAAACCTTGCCTGAACTCTGACAACACAGAGTCCACCAAAGCCTACCCAATCCCTGCTCAAATCTCACCCAGACCTGGCCCAAATCCTGCCCAAACTCTACTCAAAGCATATCCAAACCCTACTGAAACTCTACCAAAGCTGAACCCAAACCCTACTCAAACCCTCAAACCCTGCTGCAAACCCTGCCCAAACTCCACTCAAGCCCAAACCCTACTCCAACCCTGCACAAACCCTACCCAAACCCCACTCAAACCCTACTCAAATCCCGCACAAACCCCACTCAAATCCTGCACAAACCCCACTCAAATCCTGCACAAACCCTGCACAAACCCTACTCAAACCCTGCACAAACCCTACTCAAACCCTGCACAAACCCTGCTCAAACCCTGCACAAACCCTGCTCAAACCCTGCTCAAACCCTGCTCAAACCCTGCTCAAACCCTGCTCAAACCCTACTCAAACCCTGCTCAAACCCTACTCA
>VZRI01008730.1:4061-15860 GCA_013397515.1 Upupa epops | reverse complement strand
AAACCCTACTCAAACCCTACTCAAACTCTGCTCACTCCACCCAAGCCCAAACCCTACTCAAACCCTACCCAAACCCTACACACTCTGCACAAACCCTACCCAAACCCTACTCACTCCATCCAGGCCCTTCTCAAATCCTGCTCAAACCTAACCCAAACCTTACTCAAACACAGCCCAAACCCTACCCAAACCCCACATCACCTACAGCTGGATCCCGCTCTGGACGCCGTGGATGGATCCTACTGGACATCTCGGCAGGATCCCAGTGGGTCAGACACCCGCTCCAGTCTGATCAGCCCACCGAGCCCCCAGCGCTGGAGCCTTCTCTTGTGGACACCCCCTGGTAACAACTTCATCTCTCCCTAACTGGTGCTGGGTAGGACCAGCAGGCCCAGTCCCCAGTGGCCCAGCCCCACAGTCCCGTTCCACCCCACCCCAGCAGACCAACCCCTTTCCCCACCTCATATTCTGCCTTCCCAGTACATCCAGATCTTCCCCAGTGGGGCGGCCCTGACATCTGGGCTCAAAGCTCCTACTACAGCAGCTGATGGGAAGGGCAGGACCACCAGTTAGCACCAGTAGGGGAGAAACTGGGATGTTCCATCGCACAGACACCAGCTCCTCCTTCACAAGAGCAGGGAGAAGCTTTGAGGGATTCACAGAGAGGTAACAGGATGGCACTAAGGCAGGGCTGAGCGCCACAGCCACCCTCACTGAGGTCGGGGTCATCCCACCAGAGGCAGCACCCCAGCGGCTCCAGAACAACGCAGTGAGTGTCTGTGGGGGACAAGGGCTGCTCTGTGGCCCGAACGTGGCCCTGACCCCATGCTGAGAATGGCTATTTATGGGGGGGGGGAACAAAGGGGCTGTGTGCAGGGCCACCCGCTCCAACCGGACACCGGTCTGCCTCAGGGATAGCCCGCTGGCCCCCAAACCCAACGAGCGGGATGGTCCTGAACCAAGACAGCAGGCTGGCCCCAAACCACACCAGGGGAGCTACCCTAAACCCACCCAGCGGGCTGGCCCTGAACCAGGGAAGCCCAAACCCTACTCCAACCCATACTGCTCCTACACCGAACCAGCAGGCTGCCCCCAAACTGACCCAGTGGGCTACTCAGTGGGCTAGCCCAGCCCTAAAGAGAACCAAGAGGATGGCCTCAAAGTGAGCCACCAGGCTGGCCCCAAACCAGGGGGCTAGCCCCATACTGAACCAGGGGGGGTGGTCCCAAACCAACCACTGGGACTGTCCTCTGCAAGGCTCTTCTGGTGGATTGAGGGTCTCCACACCAAGGCAGTAGCCCCCTGAGTGCTAGCCCCGGCCCTTGTGGGTGCAGTTAAGCACACAACCCTAATGAGAGAACTGAGCTGCTACCTGCTGGGCACTGCCCGAGCCCCCCCTGACCCCCTGCAGACATGAGGCAGTGCCCAGCAGTACAATCGGTCCGGGATAGGACCCCACAGGGAAAACATGACCCCACCGGCTGCTGGGAAAGTCCTTCATGGCCACGGGGAGCCTCCCAAAGGCTCCTTCTAGGGTCATTCCCTGCGGATGTGGTGGGGTTCCCACTCGGGGTCCTGGGTCTGTCAGGTGGAGGAGCTGTTTCCTGAAGAGGTGGTTCTAGAAGAGCTGATGGGATGAGGGTGTGCTCCCCATCCTATTCCCACTCCAGTCCTTCCTGGGACCCTGAGCTGTCAGGACCTTCCCCAAACCTACTCCCACCCCCAAATTAAGGGTGAGGAGAGACACCAGTTCCCCTCCAGGTGGGTTGTGCAGGACTGGACCCACTTCAGTAGCCACGAGCTGCCAGCTCTATGGGATCAGCAGGGTTGTGACTGGGAAACTCCAAGAGCGTGAGGGTCCATCTCCGAGCCCCCAGCCCCTGCTCCTGTCCCACTCTGGGGATGACACTGGGACACAGAGAGAGCAAAATGGGTGGGGAATGATTCCATAAAGGAGGAAGCAGCCTCACAGGGGCCAGGAATGAGCTGAATGACTCCACAGAGAAAAGGATTTGGGGCCATGTAAGGGATCTTCCAGCACCCCGAGGCAGGGCAGAGCTGGATTTCTCTTTAGGAAGTCACTGAACAAGAGGAAACCCCAAACAAGCCGTCTGTACTCTACAGCTGGTCCCAAAACAGGGCTACTGGGGCCACAGGGGCCCTGGAGCGAAGACGGAGCTGGAAGCGGGGAACCCACTGCTGGGAACAAATCTTAGAGACCCCAGTCACCCAAAACACCACCCCACACATGGAGGGAGCACCCAGTCACCCCATCAACCACCCCATCCACCAAGGGATCCCCCAGTCAACCCCAAACCCACCCCCATACACTGAGGAGACACCCCAACACTACCCCATACACAAGGGATCCCCTAGTCACCCTAAACCCACCCCACACGATGAGGGAGCACCCCATCACCCCCAAACCACCCCATACATCAAGGGAGCACCCAGACACCCTAAACTCACACCATACACTGAGGGAGCAGCCAGACACCCCAAAACCATCCTGTACACCAAAGCACCCCAGAACCACCCCAGCTGGCTCCGTTCCCTGCCCTGGGATGGCTGAAGCAACAGCAGATCCCACTGTTTGGGGTTTTCCAAGGAAGGATTTCCAGGACACCAGTGGGGTCGGGCTGGGGGGTCCATCCCACAGCCAACTCCGCTGTCTGGCCCCACAGCCTCTGCTCAGGGCATCAAAAGCCTTTAGGGGAGGACCCTGCTCTATTTTTAGTTGACCCCAAACTCCAGCTGCTGCCCAGGGGAACCATTAACCAGCCCCACTGGCACTCTGTCCCCATAATTATGGGATGGCATTCGTCCAGATCCTAGAAACAAATGGGGGCTCCTCCTGCCCTGCTGGTGCCCACTGGGAACCCACAGGACACTGGTGGAAGGACGGAGTGTGACAGCCACAGGGACCCCCCACACACACACTGCATTCTATGGGGTCTTGATGTGGCATTTGTCTGCCACTGATCCAAATCTTCCCCTTCCAAACCCATCCCAGAGCTGGGAGATGATGGGATGGAATGGGGGAACCTCCCAGCAGCAGGAGAGCCCAGCCCAAACTGGGAATGGGATGATGCCCGTGGGAACTGGGAAGGCCAGCAATGACAGGTCCCACTGGGATAAGAACACTAGGCTGGAGTCACAGCCAGGAACTCCACAGGCAGAGACCCCACAGCCTGACCAGTGATCCAGAGTCTCTGCCCCTCACAGCAGCACCTAACCCCATTAATCCCACTGGAATCAGCAGGGAGAGGGTCACAGCACCGAGGGAAGCTGAGCCCTGAGAGGAGGATTAATAGGATTATCATGCCCCCAGGTACCTACAGCCACCACAGCACCCCAGTGGGGCTGGCCTGGCTCATCCTAAACCCCACAGAGAAGAGCATTTGGGGTCTGGATGGGCTGGAGTGCACAGAGGGGGGTAGGGGCAGAGGATTTGGGGTCTGGATGGGCTGGGGGACAGAGAGAAGGGATGTGTGGGGTGGAGGGGACATCCCGAGAGGCAGCAGGCAGGGCCTTTTTCATGTTCCATTTCCGTAGCATCTTCCCCCCACCAGGGGAGCAAAGCCCATGCCTATATAAGGCAACCTGCTGCAGGGCCACAGACACCCCAAAAAACCCCAGCTTCCCCTTCCAACCCACAGGAGCTGCTGGGGCTTCACTGGTTTTCAAGGTGATGGCAGGGGATGGCCCCAGGAACACGATGTGGGGCAGCAGCAGCACTTGGAGCATGGAGTACCCCCCCCAGCAGCTGCCTGAACCCCGTGAACCTGCTGCTGTCACTTCCCCAAACCCCAGGCTTGGTCCCCTGAGTCCCAGCACCACTGCAGAAGCTGATATATAGGGAACAAGCTGTTGTGGGGAGGGGGAGTCACTGCTCCAGCCTGGTGATGCTGTTCCCACACAGGGAACCCTCTGAGGAGGCTTCTATCCCTCACCCTCTCACCCCAAATGTGATTCCAGGAGCATCCACAGTGGAGTGTCCACCCTAACACCACAGCCCTGGAAGGTCTGGGCCAGCTCGAGTGCAGGAGATGTTATTATGTTGGGGATCCCTCTCTGAGGTTCCCAATGACCTTTCTCTGCTGGTTCCAGTTCCTCTTCCTGAGCAGGGTATGAGCAGAACAGTGCTCCCTCCCACACATCCCCATGACTGGAAAATGCTGGGGTTTACTGGACACCTGGCAGCATCTCCATCTGCCAAAAAGGGTCTGAGAGGCCACTCAATGCTGCTTGTCCCTCCCTCCAGCTCTTCTTCCTCACGTTGTCCTGTGGGGTAGGAGACGTCAGGATGCTGCCAGCACCCCGCTGCTCACAGTCACTGAATCACTGGGGGGCAAGATGCCCTCTGAGCTCACCCACACCAACCCCAGCACTGTGAGCTCACACCTATCCCTGTCCCTCATTCCACAGCTCCCAGGCCTCTCAACCCCTCCCTTCCCACCTGTCCTGGGCAAGGTCTGGCCAGTCCGTAACCCCCCAAAGCCCCACTGAGCACTGGGATGAGGAGGAGAAACCAGTCAGTGTCCTGGGACTGGGGAAACATCAACAAGAAGCACTTGGAGGCTGAGGGGGAAGGGAGGCTGGTTAAAGGACCCCAGTTTGGGAGGAGAAGCCCCATCCCTGGAACCATCTCCGAGCACGTTGGCCCTTGGGGGGCTCTGAGTCACCAGCTCTGAGTGGGGATGGCCCTGCTCAGGGTAGGGGGTAGCACTGGATGATCCCAAAAGCTTCCTTCAGCCCAGTCTTGCCTCTGATTTCATGCCACCAGTAAGCACCAGTGCCCTCCCCTCCTCCTCTCGCTGCTGCTGCTGCTGCAGCTCGTGGGATGTGACTGCTCTCACCATCTGGCAGGACTTGGCGGCTCTTGGAATGACAGAGCGGCCACAGCTCTGCACAGCCTCCCCAGCACATGGAGGGCTGGGAGCAGCTCCCTCCAGCAGGGGTTCAGAGAAGCAAAGACTTCCCTGCAGCCTTCCCACAGCACCAGGTTCGTGGCAACAGCTCTACTTCTGGAGAAATGGCTCTTGCAGAGCTGCTAAACGGTTCCAGTGCACTGAGACTGGGTGAGACAACCAGCTGACCGCCTGCTGCCAGCTGGGATCCCTCACATCCAGGAGAAAGGGATCTTCAAGCTCCTCAAGTCCAACCCTGAGCCCAGCTGTCCCATCCCACCCCAAACCCTGGCCCTGAGCTCCACATCTCCCCAACTGGGAAGCCCAGCCAGGGATGGCGATTCAACCCTCTCCCTGGGCAGCCTCTGCCGAGGCCTGAGGGCCCTTTCCAGGGAGAAGTTTCTCCTCATGGAGCCCCAGACTGGTTTGAGTTGGGAGGGAGCTCAGAGCTCCCCCAGTGACAATCTACTGCCAGGGGCAGCGACACCTCTCACAGACCAGGGTGCCCACAGCCCCATCCAACCTGCCCTTGGGCACTGCTGGGGATGATGGAGCAACCACAACCTGGCAACCTCTTCCAGGGCTTCAGTCCCCTCACAGGGAGGTACTTCTCCCTCTTGGAGAGTCCCCTTGTCCCAGCACCGATGTGCCTGGTAAAGCAGTCCCTCTCCAGCTCTCCTGGAGCCCCTGCAGGGACTGGAAGCTGCTCTAAGGTCCCACCAGAGCCTTTTCTTCTCCAGCTGAACAGCCCCAACTCCCTCAGCCTGTCCCCAGAGCAGAGGGGCTCCAGCCCTAAGATCATCCTTGTGGCCTCCTTCTAACAGCATCACGTTCTTCCTGTCCTAGGAACTCCAGCCCTGGCCAAAGAAGTCCAGAACAGAGTGGGACGATCCCCTCACCGGGCCTGCTGGTGCCACTGGTGTGGATCCTGCCCAGCATGGTGATGGCTCTGAGAGCATCATACCCTGCCAGCTCGTTCCTCAGGTCTCTCATCCCATCCCCCAGGTCCTGCCTGACCCCCTCTGCCAAGTTCACTGATCCCATCCTTTATCCCTCCCGCCTTCTAACCCCTCACCTTCCCAAAGGAACTGGGACCAGTTCAGCTGGTGCCTACCCTACAGGGCCACCCCATGTCCCCGCACCCATGACACAGCCCCTCGGCCAGGGCAGCTGAAGCGGGCGATTGTCCCACGGAACAGAGACGCTGTGTTGGGAGGGCACTGCAGGAGCTGGGCAGCTGTAGTGACCCCACTGTGCCAGCCCCAGCCTGGGCACCGGGACCTAGGCACTGCACCCCAAGCTCAAGCTCCTCTCGCCACCCTGGGGAGGGGTGTCTGAGGCCACTGCTGGGGTGATGCAGCTGGAAACGTGGAGGATTATGACTGAGACAACTAGGAGTGTCTGGCACTGCTGGGCAAGGGCACCAGGGTCTGGGCCATAAGGATCTCCAGGGCCACTGGGGTCAGTGGCAAGAGAGACACCGGGGTTCAAGGTGCCAAGGGCACCAGGATCCAGGGATGCCAGGGCCACTGAGGTCACCTGGGTTAGGGGCACCATGGTCATTGGAGTCTGGGACACCAGGATCTCCAAGGGTACCTAAACCACCCCCCCAAACAAGACACCCATGGGGGGAAGGACATCTGTGTTTGGGCTGGGAGGACTCCTGCAACCCTACCCCACAGTGATTGGGGCTCCGGGCCGCCTGATGCTGAGCAGAGAAGGCAGCAGCATCTGCTCCACTTCCTCCAGCTCCCCACCGCACAAACCAGCACAGAGAGCCTGGCTTCCTGCACCCCAAACACCCCTCCTGCCTCCAAGCAGCGCTCGAGGACCCTAAGAGAAGCCCAGGGACCTTAAGGGAACCTCAGGGACACTCGGAGACACCCTAAGGGAAGCTCAGGGACCCTAAAGGATGATCTGCACCCCAAGGCGCTGGCGGGTTCTTCCTGTGGGTTTTAACACCAAGAGAGTGTCTGTGGGGTGAGAAGTGTCGCAGCCACAGAGGAAGAGATGAGCAGCCCGGGCCAAGGTAGGGGCTCCTGGAGTTCCTCTGTCAGCTCAAGGTGGAGACCAACCCCCAACAGCTGCTCCAACTCTGTTAAAAAAGGGGGGTGCAACCTAAAGCTTTGAGGTTTGAAATCAGATGAGCAGAGAGGAGCCTGGGGGCAGGATTACATTTCCTCCCCGTTCTCACCCACTCAACCACAAGAGAGAGGCTCCCCAGGACCAGAGGCACCACTGTAGCAGAGTGGTGAAGCTTTTCTGCTCCTTCAGCCCACCTCCAGAGCCTGAGAGACCCATCCCACACATTTCTCACCCTACACAGGGACCTGGAGCTGCTGGAGGCCACAAGGATGACACCTCTGCTCTGGGGACAGGCTGAGGGAGTTGGGGCTGTTCAGTCTAGAGAGGAGAAGGCTCTGGAGGGACCTTAGAGCAGCTTCCAGTCCCTGCAGGGGCTCCAGGAAAGCTGGAGAGGGACTTTTTCCAAGGGACTATAGTGCTGGGTTCCATGTCCAAGAGAGGAGACTGAGCTGAGATCTGAGGCAGAAATCCCTCCCTGTGAGGGTGCTGAGGCCCTGGATCAGGTTGCCCAGGGATGTTGTGGCTGCTCCATCATCCCTGGCAGTGTCCAAGGGCAGGTTGGATGGGGCTGTGGGCACCCTGGTCTGGGGAGAGCTGTCACTGCCCTTGGCAGGGGGTTGGTACTGGAGGAACTCGAGCTCCCAGGGGTGCCTGGGCAAATCTTAACACCAAGATGGTTCTGGAACCCCATTCAGACCAATTCAAAGCATCAGTCCCACTCAGGGACCTTTAGGAATCAGAGCTACCCCCAAAAGAGGTTGATGCAATCCCTCCCTGGGCAGTCTGATCCTTATGGGGACTGCTGGAGCTGGAGAACTGAATCAGCACCCCTGGATGTATTTAAGGGTCCTAGAACCCAGGGACAGGGTTTAGGGATTGGGATTGTTGGCTTCAGGGTTGGACTCTGTGATCCTAAAGGTCTTTTCCAACACAAAACATCCTCTGGGTTCATTCTACAGGATGTGGGGGGGCGTCTGGTGGCTGCTAGGAGAAAGATGACTCCCTTCCCCATCACCCCTGGATGGCTGAGAGACCCTCCAGCAGAACCCAGCAGCTCTGAACAGGGGCATTTTATCCCTTCTCCTCGCAGCTCCACTCCTGCAAACCCGGTCAGAGGGATCCCAGCTCGAGGCATCTTGAGGAGGGGGGAGAGTGTGTGCTGCGTGGGACATGCTCCAGGAGCCTAGCCTGAGCCCAGGATGCGATGAGTCACTTGGCTCAGGCCACTGAGTATTTTTACTGCCGGCTGGAAACACCTCCCACCAGTGAGGGCCATGGGGATGTCCCTCACAGCAGCTCAAGACCAACCCCACACACCAGTGGGATGAGGGACAAGAGGCTACTGCAGCTCTTCTGGATTCCAAGATCGAGCTCCTGGCTGCAAAATCAGCTCAGGGGAAGCCTGAGGGGCAGAGCTGTAGCCACCTAAACACATCACCCCCTCCAATCAAGCTCCAGCAGTGACGGTTTCCTCTCGTTAACCCTGTGGGAGAAGCGAGGGGACTGTAGGAACCCTGTGCTGGTGATGCAGAACATGACCCCACACCCCCCTCTGCACAACCCAAAAGAAACTGCAGCAGCCTCACCTCTTCCTCCACCCCCACACAGAGAAGTGGCTCCACTCACTCCTTCCTAGGCTCTGGAAACAGCAGTGACCTGATTTTGGGATGAGCTGGTGGCAAGCGAGCCCATCCAGGACTGCCAGACCCCATCAGTGAGGCTGGCAGCCCCACAAGCAAGGAAGCCACTTGGCCCTGCAATTCACCTGGGTGCTGGCACCCAGCTTTGAGCAGTGTGAGTGAACTCCACAAGATGAAGGGCAAGGTGGACAGGGCTCTGGGCAACTTGCTCTGGTGAGCAAGGGCAGGAAACTGTCATCCCTGAGCTCCTTCAGCCCAGACCTGCCTGAATTGTGTGATCCTCAGCTCCTTTCAGCTGGGGAACCTCTGGGGTTCCACTGGGACTCAAACACAGGCACCAGGGCAGCTCTGTAGCTGCAGCCTCAGGCAGACCCAGCAGCAGGTCCTCAGTGGGTTGTTCAGAGCCACCCAGACCTTAAACCCCCCCTTGGGTTGGTTTGTTCTCCCTCAGTTGCCCCAGGGAGAAACCCTAAAGCCAACCCCCTGCCCCTGAGCTCTCTGGGGCAGCTCTGGGCTCTCAGGTGGACAGGGCGGGAAAAGCCTCTGAGATCCAGATGCAAACTGCAGCTTCAATCTGTGGTACCAGGCCCAGCACCCCAGTGAGCTCCATACAGGCCCCACCAAACCCCACAGGCTCCAGCCTCTCTCTCTTTCCTTTGGGTTCTGTGCCCACAAACCTGCCCTGAGCACTGGCAGCACCCTATGAGGAGAGGCTGGGAGAGCTGGGGAGTTCAGCTGGAGAAGAGAAGCTCCAGGAGACTGTAGCGAGGCCTTTCAGGGCTTCATGGGGGCGATCAGAGTGCTGGGGGACTTTTCAGCAGGATCTGTGGGACAGCACAAGGGGTGATGGTTAAACTGTAAGAGGGAGATTCAGACTGGAGAGAAGGAAGAGATTGTTGGTGCTGAGGGTGGGGAGAGCCTGGCCCAGGGTGCCCAGTGTGGGGGGATAAGCCCCATCCCTGACACCATCCCAAGACAAGTTGGCCCTTAGGACTCTAACAACCTGCTCTGGGTGGGGATAGCCCTGCTCAGGCAAGGGGTGGCTCTGAATGATCCTAACACACCCCTTCACCCCAAACCAGTTAGTGGAGACTCCCCTCCAGAGCTACCTCAGGTGCCACCACCCAAAGAGACCCTTCCCCTTCCATCATCACTACTCCACACAAACTCCAACTGCTCAGCACCCTGAGTGCCCCAAGTTTGTTTAGGGCCGGCAAGGCCCAGCTCAGGTGCAGCAGCTGGTTCCGTAGGGACCAACCCAACCAGTAGGACCATTAGTCACCAGCTGGTGAGAGCAGCCCTTCCATCAAACACTATCCCAGCAGCAGGGTGGAGGCACCCGGGCAGCCCCATCCACCCTGTACAATCAAACAACTGGCCCGACTCCACCTTCACACAAAGATCTGGGGAAGGTCAGGATCCACAGCTGGGGAGCTGGGATCCACAGCAGGAGTTCCTCTGGACACAAAGTGGGGCTCTGGGATGGACAACCCCCCAGTGCTACCGAGACAGCCAGCAGCAGGCAGGTGCTGCAGCAGGTGGTGGATCCTACGCCACCAGAACCCACCCATGGAGCCAAGCTCAGCCCACACCACTGGCCTGCACACCACAGAGGAGACTGCAAACATCCCAGTACAGCAACTTGTGGGCACTGGGGGCTCCCTGTGACCCTTTTCACCGCCCAGCTCTCGGAGAGCACCAGTTCCCTCCTCAAACTCAGGTTTCCACGCTCCAAGGCAAGGACCGGGTGNGGTGGAGGCACCCGGGCAGCCCCATCCACCCTGTACAATCAAACAACTGGCCCGACTCCACCTTCACACAAAGATCTGGGGAAGGTCAGGATCCACAGCTGGGGAGCTGGGATCCACAGCAGGAGTTCCTCTGGACACAAAGTGGGGCTCTGGGATGGACAACCCCCCAGTGCTACCGAGACAGCCACCAGCAGGCAGGTGCTGCAGCAGGTGGTGGATCCTACGCCACCAGAACCCACCCATGGAGCCAAGCTCAGCCCACACCACTGGCCTGCACACCACAGAGGAGACTGCAAACATCCCAGTACAGCAACTTGTGGGCACTGGGGGCTCCCTGTGACCCTTTTCACCACCCAGTTCTCGGAGAGCACCAGGAGTGCCCTCCTCAAACTCAGGTTTCCACACTCCAAGGCAAGGACCGGGTGTTCTCCTGCTCCATCAGCCCCACCATTCCTGACCAGCTACCAACCAGCAGAGGTTTTACACTGAAGGAACCACTCCGAGGCCCCAGTGATGGCACCAGGAGGGAGACAGAGGCAGAACCAGCACAAAGCATCATCCCAAACCCCAGTGAGTTGGATACAGAGAGGGAAAAGACCCCTCCCAGGACACTGGGACCAGGCAGACACCTGCAGTGACCCCCAATAAAACACCTCAACACATGAGCAGACACCGAGACACACAAACCTGATGAGTCTGCTCACTTTGCAACCAAAAATCCACCTCAAATCCCCAAATCCAGGGTGCTGCTTGGGCTGATGATTCCCTCCCATCCTGCTCCAGCAGAGGCCCCAACGGAGGGAAAGTGTCAAAAAGGTTCCTTTTCCCCTAGATCAGAGGGGTGTGAGGAGGAATCAGAGGACACACACATACCACACACCCCTCAAACACGACCCCATGCCCACGACATCCCCCCACACCCCGACTTTAGACCAGACAGGGGGGCAAGGGCTGTGGAGCAGGAGGCAGCAGGGCCAGACAAACCCAACCCAGCATCCCCATCCCAGGGGGCTCAACCAGCTCAGTTTGGGGACCGTGCTGCTTCCTAGTGAAAACAACACACCCCCACACCCCACCCCTCAAACCAGCTCTTCTGGCAGTCGGTAATGGGGTCCAGGAGCCCCGGGGATGGGGCTGAGGGAGCAGCACCGCAGCTTCACCCCCCCACACACACCCAACCTGTTAACCAGCGGCTTCACGGCGGATGCAACTGACCTGGGAATGCGGCTGGACCCTCCCCGGTAGAGCCCCTGTACTGCTGAGCCCTGCCCGGTGCTGCTGAGCCCAGCTCGGTTCTACTTAACCCTATAGGCTACAGCCCCGGTACCGCTGGGCCCTGCCCGGTGCCGCCACCCAGGCCCAGCCGGTTGAAGGCCCCGAATGCTCAACCCGGACTAAACCCCCTCCCTACCC
>VZRI01008729.1:34089-57454 GCA_013397515.1 Upupa epops | reverse complement strand
CAGCTACAGACTGGGGGATAAGTAGGTGGAAAGCGGCCTGGCCGGTTGAACAAGAGCCAGCAGAGTGCCCAAGTGGCATGAAAGACCAGTGACATCCTGTGTGGTATCAAGAGCAGTGTGGCCAGCAGGGCTAGGGATGTAATTCTCCCTCTACTGGGCACTGGTGAGGCCCATCAAGTACTGGGGGAAATTCTGGGTCCCTCATTCCAAAAGAGATTGAGGGGTGGAGTGGGTTCAGAGGACCAGCGAGGCTGTGGAAGGGACTGGAGGGAAAGACTTAAAACAAGAGGCTGAGGGAACTGGGGCTGTTTAGCCTGGAGGGGACTCAGGGGGGACCTTCTCCCTCAACAACTCCCTGAAGGGAGGTTGTAGTCATGCAAGTGTTGGGCTGTTCTCTCAGTCAATTAGTGACAGGATGAGAAGGCAGGGCCTGAAGCTGCCAGGGGAGGTTAGGTTGGATGTTAGGAAGCCTCTCCTCATGGGAAGGGTGATGATCAGACCCTTTAATAGACTGCCCAGGGCAGTGGTGGAGTCGCCATCCCTGGAGGCGTTTAAGGACAGACTAGCTGTGGCCCTTAGTATCCTGATCTGTCCATTGTGGTGATATTAGGTCATGGGCTGGGCTGGATGAGCTCAGAGGGCTTTTCCAGCCTCAATAATGCTGTGATTCTGTGATGTGACTGCACACTAAAGACATTTTATTTGTTTAAAAAAAACTCCAGCCAAACCCAAACATACTACTTCATAGCCATTAGCATACTATACCTGCATTTTTTGTCTTCAAGATAGAATATGCACATGATGCAGTCTCAGATATGATCCTTAGGAAGAAATAAGGATTGTTTCTGACCTTCTGATTGAACGGAAGCTGGAGAACGCAGGCGTGGAACCTGTTCACAAAAGCAGCCTATTAAATTACAAGCAATTTACAATTTTGAGGCAAACTATGATTCCATACCTTAGGCACTACCAGCATCTAAAAACACCTAATGGTCTTTCGTTGCATCAACATGGTTAGCATCTGACACCTCTCCTACACATACACATCCCTGGAGTGTGTATATACCATGTTTGTCTGTAAATTCTACACTGAAAGATCACAAAGGTGTCTGCCTTGGCCAGAGAATTATCTTCTCAGGACAATGACTGTCTTATATGGAGCAAACGTTAAACTACAAATCCTCACCAACCCTGTATCACAGAAGATCCAGCCAGAGAACACTGACATGAAAGAATGTGAGAGGAAAAAAATAAACAAAACTCCACAACAAATTCTTTTCAGAAATTCTGGAAAATGGACCTCCAGATGTCAGTGTTCTGCAGAGCAGAATGCCTACTATTTTGCACAGCTCTTTGGAAGTTAATCCTATGGAAATGCCTGGCACTGCATGCCCCCTCACATCACTGTTCAGATATATCATACCATTCCTGGTTTGTTTTTTTCTGTCATTACAACCCTGCTGACGTTGGATACAGTCCATATGCTGATTGGTAACCACACAGCAGTGCCTACACTTGTTTATTAAATTAACCCAGCATAAATCAAATCAATTGAAAAAATCATAAAGTCTAAATATCTGAAGGTTATACATAATTGCCACCCTGCACTACAGAGCTCTGGCCGAATTAACTTGACAAGCTGTAAGTAATGATGTAATCATATCCAACATCAGAGGAAAACTGTAAGTCACTCACAACATAAGGAGTTGTTTGCATTACAAGCAATGAAAAAATCCTTGGCACTGCCAACCATTTAAAGCTTTCAGTACACAGAAATCAGTATTTTCTCCCAACTTGCTATCAGTTTTGATTTCTTTCCCTTATCCCTATTTGTAATATTCATTTCCTCTGCCAGTCATAGAACCCAAGATGTCAACAGCTGACGAGCAATTAGTACATTATCAGCAGATAAGAAACTGCAATTAACTTTGTAGAATGAAACTTCACTTCGCCTGAAGTTATACATGTCAAAGTTCTCCACGTTTTTAATAGATACAAAGTTCTAAATATAAACTGGTTAATGAGTGATAAGGTTGCCCATCACTGAAAATCCAGTGTCACTTAAACACATCATTATATCCCTGTATGCCAAATCTAATCATACCAGGTAATGTGAGTGTTCAAAACAACTGTAATGACATCCTCCTGACATTTACTCCCATACCTTTATACAGCACACCTTTCCCTAATCCATGGCTCCTCCATGCGTCCAGAAAGAGTAATGAAATTCTAAGAACTCCTGTGAAAGACAGTGACCTACCTGTAAGCCTGAAGTAAAAATATCTTGTAGATGTTAATTAAAACCGTTCTAAGGCTGTTGATCTAGACCAGAACAGAAATAGAACTGTAAGAATATTTTAGTCACACAACAGGATCTGCTCAACAACAAAAGATGACTCAGAGATTTAGAGAAAAAACATTTATGCTAAGCTTCAAAGATTTCCTTTATGTACCAAAATTAACAATGTTGTGAAGGCTCAGTTCTAGAAGATGCTGAGACCCCGCTTTCTAGCTGATGTCAACATATTCAAGTTACACGGATTACAATTCAAAATCAACTCTTTTTGTTAGAACTCAAGCAGTTTTAATATCTTTTTATCACTAATCACAGTATTCCCGGACATCAATTTCCATATTCCCACCTGTAAATCAATAAAGAGACAATGGCATTTCAGTTTGAGGACTGTAATCAATTTGTATTTCATATTTTTCCCAGCTGTTCTAGTTGAATTGAAGGAAAGGCTTGATCTGATAGATGTACAGGTATAACTGAAAAAAAAAGCAGTTAAACATTATGGATTAATGGACTAAATTGAATTATTTAAAGTAAGCCTAATTTAACTTACCATGTTAGAGACTGTCTGCTAATCAGTGAGCCAGCAACTAAAAGATTACCAAGGTGGCTTTAATGCCACATAGCTAAGGACCAATTTCAATACCTCAGGGATGAATAAATCACAGTATCACAGTAGTGATGAGGCTGGAAAAGACCTTAAAGATCATCCAGTCCAACCTAAAACCAACCAAGTAACCTAAACATCTGACATCTAGATCATACCACTCAGCACTTCATCCAGCCTAACCTTGAACACGTCCACGGACGGTGACCCAACCACCTCCGTGGGCAGCCCATTCCAAAACCGGATCACTCTTTCAGTAAAAATGCTCTTCCTAATGTCAAGCCTAAACCTCCTGTGATGGAGCTTAAGACTGTGACCCCTTGTCCTGTCTCCAGTGTCCAGGGAGAAAAGACCGACCCCTGCCTGACCATAACCACCTTTTAGGTAGTTCTAGACAGTGGTAAGGTCACCCCTGAGCCTCCTCTTTTCCAGGCTAAACAGACCCAGCTCCATCAGCCTCTCCTTATAGGGCTGACCTTCCAGGCCCTTTACCATTCTAGTTGCCCTTCTCTGGACTCGTTCCAGCACCTCGACATCCTTCCTAAACTGAGGGGCCCAGAACTCAACACAATACTCCAGGTGCAGTCTAACCAGTGCCGAATACAGGGGGAGGATAGCCTCCCTCTCCCTGCTGGCCACACCATTCCTGATACAGGCCAGGATGTCATTAGCCCTCTTGGCTGCCTGGGCACATTGCTGACTCATGCTAAGTTTACTGTCCACCAATACCCCAAGTCTCTTTCTACCTGAGTACTCTCCAAGATCTCCATTCCCAGCCTATAGTTCTGCCTGGGGTTGTTATAATCAAAATGCAGAATCCGACACTTAGCCTTGTTAAAACTCATCCTATTAGAGTCTGCCCATCTCAGTCTGTCCAAGTCCCTCTGCAGGGCCCTCCTACCCTCCAACAGATCAACACGGGCTCCAAGCTTGGTGTCATCCGCAAATTTGCTCACAATGGATTCCAACCCATCTTTAGTATCATCAATGAAGATGTTGAACAGGACCGGACCCAACACTGAGCCTTGGGAGACACCACTAGTAACAGGTCGCCAACTAGATGCGACACCATTAACCACCACTCTCTGGGCTTGTCCATCCAACCAGTTCCTGACCCAGCACAGTATATTCCTGTCAAAGCTGCCATCTTAGCCAGGAGTATATCATGGGAGACCGTGTCAAATGCCTTACTGAAATCCAAGTAAACCACGTCCACAGCCTTCCTCTCATCATTCTGCTGTTCCTTAAACACAAACCAGATGTATTTCTTACAGACCATTATTAAAGAGTTCAGTAACAACCAGGTTATACTCTGTGGTCCAAGCAATACCAGAACTTAGGCTGGAAGCAACCTCAGTTCACCCTGGAGTTCCAGCTACATAAGCTTACCAAACCAAGGTAGCTTTTGTGATCAACATCCTCAGGTCTCTGATTACTGTCTCCCAGACCAGCAGTGCCAGTGCCCTCATCAATATAAGCTCTTTCTTTTAGAAATACAGCTACTGAATCTTTCACTGCTGATTTCACTGACCAAGCTTTTCTGTTTTGGAAGAACTGTGGTGATGGATGACCTCCGCCTAATTTCCCACTTAAATGTATGCCTGGGCTATTTATTCTAAACATCGTCAATACTGCAGCAATAGTATCCTTCAACTTAAACAGTTTTTTATTGCTAATCTTCAACGAATGTCTAAAGCATAGTCTACATAAAGGATCTACAGAGGTTTTCAGTAGGATATGTTGCCCTGTCCTGACCACTTCAGACTGCTTTGTGTGTATAGTCAAGGTTGCTTGTTTAAAAAGAAGTTACTTCTCCCTAACATCACCATGTTAAGTGTACCAGAGGGACCACCTCTGACGTCAAAAGGATCCCTAGTCCTTCTTGTCTATACAAAATTAATCCAAATATGCAGTATATGCAGGACTTTCTGCTTCATTTAGGAGGGTATAAGAAAATAAACCAGTTAAGAAGAACAAATATCATTACACATATCACGTGCAATGCAGCGCATAATGGTGAAAGAAGCTGGACTGAGATGATTGAAGAAATTTTCTCTGAGCCACACAGCCACCATACTGTATTACGAGTTCTGTTCACTGGTGATCTGTGCCATGTTCAATGGTCTTAATGGTATGAACATTCCACCAGGATGGAATGAAGAAAACAGCTAGCTGCATAACAGAATAAAATGGCTGGGTTACTGGATAAGAAACAGGATTTAAAATCTATTTTGGACTTAATTCAACTACACCATTCACAAAAAACCCTTGTGCTTCTCACACCATCTACAATGTGATGCCATAAAGCTGGCAGTGGAGTATACAACTCTATTTACCTGGAGTAATCGCAGTACACCTCAAGTTTCTGTACATCTAATAATAAACCACACCACGGGATCAAATGACAATCTGGCAGTTGCTTAAATTTGGAACATCCTGGGATATCATCAACAGGAAAATTCACGACTGTCTTACTGGGGTTTATTAAAAAGCCATACTCGGGAATACCTGTTGCTAGAGTCCTAAAAAGATATAAACAGTTAGCCTAATTCCTGTCCCAGTTCAAACAAAAACACCCATCAGGCTGCAAGACACTTCCAATCTTGTATTAAAGGACAGAAACCAAAGAATAAAGGGAACCACAGCCAAGTCTTTAGGTTAAGGAACACAGGTAGAAATAAATAAGAATTAAATATTAGAGGTAGATAAATAAGCTTAAGGATTTAGGAAATAAAGGAGGAAACCTGAAAATCTTCATTTGCATTAGTCTGAGCAATTCATGCAGCATTTAACACAAACAGGAACACCGAACATGTAACAGCATCCTGATTTATGTGACAGAAATGTTTAAACTTTCTCCACAAAGCTTCCTCTAAGGATGTCTATATTACTGACTGCCTACTGCACATGGGAGCAGCAGTGTCACCTCATAGACAAGGAGCATATCCAGAGGCCAGGAACCTCTTCTGAGGACCAATTTTTCTTAAAAGAGAAGTTTGTTCTGGAGCACATCAAAGAACTTCTGTTTGAACACTACTGTGTGACCTGCATGCTGGCAGTAACTTCCAGTACTCACTCCAGAATATTAATGATCAGAAAAATCTTAGCAATATTAGATCAGAGAAGTGTTGCATTCTTTCCCCAAGAATAGAAGGTAGCAGCACCAATTACATTTTTAGAAAATAACTAAGACATCTTAACAATCTGAGGGGAAGCAGGTCTTAAAAGACAACTGATGGGTGCTTTGGATACTCCGCACTATTATTTGCTGCTAGAAGCTCCATCAAGGCTGGCAGTATGTTCTCAATTTAAACTTCAGCAGGAATCCGTGAGCTGCAACAGACTGCCAGCTAGCCACCAAGAATATAGCTATTGGGATTTTGTCCAAGCACAGTCTACCAGCAAGGACTCCAAACCTGCCTTTGGTTATTAACCCATAAACCAAGTGTGTATACATGCTTGTACAGATGGATACATGAAAAAGAATGACCTAAAGGGTGTTAACACTTATTTCTTTGAAGACAGCATACCTGAGAAAAGCTCTTGCCTGCATTAAATGCGGTGTAATCAGCAAAAAGTCATCAATGAGACGTATCAGGACTCTGTAATAAAGAAAAAACTGATGGTAAATTGGTAAATTTTTTTACATGTAATCCGTTCGAATTTTTGTCATACTCTTCAGAGCAACAACATGCTCATTGTAATTCACAAGAAGGTAGAGGCCAGTATGATTTTTAAATCAAGAGTCATGAAGAATCTCTCATTTCTGCTCCTTTCCTAAAAATAAGTAACATTGGAAAGCAGAGGGACTGAGTAAATGAAATATGACAGGTATTTACATCACACAAGCTATTCCACAGTAGCTGCTTTTTTTACAATTCTCCAAGGAAAATTCAGTGTCTTAATCCACAAGAAAATGAAAGATGGAGGTGCAGTACCAACCATTCAAGCAGATACCAGATTCGTGACTTGCCCTAACTTTGTATCCTCATATCTTCTTTGTGAGGCTGTACCTCTAAAACAGACTACCATCTACCACTGTAAATGATGGTACTTTCTTTTTCTACAGAGTTTAGGTCCCTAGCATGCCTAAGCATTCCATCTAGTAGATCGTAAATACAAAGCTCTAGAGTGACCTTGTCTATTCTGCTCTTCAAAGTAGGACTCCTACCTTTGCTATGAACAGGACATAATTCACAGCAATGGAGGCAGATGTGTGAACAAAGACAAGCTTCAGGGTCCAGTTCATGCCTCAAGACCCTAATCTACAGTTTACCTGGGGATCAGTTCGTATGGAGGTAGAAGGGACCTCAAAATCTTTGCAGCTAATTAAGAGTTTATCAGACTAGCTTTCTGTCAAGCTTCTAACAAGCAGGAACAAACAAGGCATAAAGTCTTAGAAAATGTACCAAGAGTCACACTGGGCTTCAAAGCAGAACCAATATGCTTTGTAAAAATCTGCAATAAAGCTGTGACCTTGATAGGATTCTAACATTTATAGATGGTGGGCTGGAAAGCCCTCAGGCAGAAGCCCAGACTGAGAGCCTGTAACAAGCTTCCCATGTTGTTTGAGGACAAAAGATCACAGATGCTGTGGCAATGAGTGAGGGAACCATAAACTATTTACATGTGCAAGAACAGCTGGTCAGACTCTTTACACCACACCTAAATAATGTGCTCTCTGTACAAACAAGTCTCCTACCCACAGGTCTAGAAAAGCTGCTTTCCAGCCCTTCTTTCAAATGCAAAATCCCCCCACAAAGCAATGGCAGTAATGCTGCAGCTGCAGAGATGTTTGTGTGCACTGCACTACTAACAGCGAGCTGGAAGTCCTTGAAATTCAAAATTAAGCTTCAGTGAAAATGCATCACATATTCACTATGCATTATGCATTACTATAGCAGAGCAGAGAACAAAAGCATCCCTACCCGTCCTGCTGTACGCCACAGAGCAGTTTGTTTTCCATGTCTCCGTAGCATAAGCTACAAAGCAATGTTGACAAAATGGAGCCCTGTGGGATTCCACAGCACTGCAGGTAGTACCTAGTAAAGAATAAAACAAACAAACAAAAGCACAATACAAATCAAAACCTTGAACAATGCAACAGCCATCACATATCTGCCCTTCTTTCAAGTGCAGTGCACGTGTTTCTATAAGAAATAACCTGTGTGCCACATACCCCAGGTTTTCTTTCCTTTAGTGATCTACATACGGTTCCCAATGTAGTTTTAAGTTAAACAGTGAAAAAACAAATTCATCAATATACACACTCCTTCCTCATTAGCAAACTGCAGTAGATGAATGTCATTAGATGAAAGAAATTTTATCACGGATAGCAAACTGCAGTGCCTTCTTCCTCCTTCAGTGGCAGAACCAACTTCATTCAAGCTTTGCAATTCTTTATGTCATATCTTCCATAGCTTTAAAACAAGTGTTCTTGTACAGGAACCAAAGTGCACTGCAGAAATCCTTCAAATATTTACTTTTGTATTTTTAATTATTAGCCAAACACCTCCTAGAATATGCCCAGTAAAAACCCACAGGCTGAAGCTCAGAATCACAGAACAATCACGGTTTGAAAGGACCTCCTAGATCACTGAGTCTAACCACACCCACAACAACAAAAAACCCTAAATACCTGATCCATTGAAAAACACAAACTAACCCCCTCCATGCTGCCACTCTGGCCTGTCCTGAAGCATCACTGCTACACACTTCTTAAATACCTCCAGGGTCAGTGCCTCAACCACCTCCCTGGGAAGGCCATTCCAGCGCCTCACCACTTCTTCTGTAAAGAATTTCTCCCTAAGATCCAATCTAAACCTTCCCTGCCTCAACTTCAGACCACTTCCCCTGCTTCTGTCATCGTCACCAAGGAGGCCAACACCCATCTCTCTGTAACTTTCCTTCAGGTAGTTGTAGAGGGCAATGAGGACCCTCCTCAGCCTCCTCAAAACTAAACCCGCCCAGCTTCCCCATCCTCTCCTCATATGACTGGTTCTCTAAACCCTTATGAGCTTGGTAGCTCTCCTCTGGACATGCTCTAGCACCTCAGTGTCTTTCCTACCATGAGGGGCCCAGAACTGAACACAGTACTCAAGATGAGGTGAGGTCTCACAAGGGGTGAGTACAAGGGCACCATAACTTCCCTTCTCCTACTTACCACACTAGTCATGTTGGCGTTCTTGGCCACCTGGGCACACTGCTGGCTCAGATGAAGCCGGCTGGCTGTCTACCAGCACCCCCAGGTCCTTTTCTGCTGGGCAGCTTTTGAGCCACTCATCCCCCAGCCTGTAGCAGTGCCTGGGGTTGTTGTGACCGTAATGCAGGACCCAGCACTTGTCCTTCTTGTCTCTCATACAGTTGGCCTTAGCCCATCGATCCAACCTGTCCAAGTCCCTCTGCAGAGCCTTCCTGCCCTCAAGCAGATCAACACTCCCACACAATTTGGTGTTTACTGCAAACTGAATGATGGTGGTCTCAATCCCCATGCCACTCAACCTATCCCAGAGCACAAGCATGTCAGGCAAACCTATAAATGCTCCTCTATTTGCCGCCTTGAAAGCCTTTTTAATCCCTCAATCCTGTGAGATTGTTCTAAAGTAACAGTATTTTTCAAGAACAAGATGCTGTTAATTCTGAGATAGCTCACTGGACTGACAAAGATCATGAAAGTATCTGCTGTCTAGACATGGCACTTATTTGCCACCTGGAGGCAACCCAGAAATGCCAGATCAGTATCTCCAGCAACATAAGCAATCTGCATTACTCACCTCTACACTGTCTGATTCTTAATTTCGGTGTTGCAAGTAATGCAAGTTCCTATTGCTATTGTCTTTTACTTTTATTGCAACTTGCCAAATAACAAAGGCAGGAAGAAAAGGCTTAAGTATGCTCTACAAGGAAAAAACTAGCAAGGCTTTTGCCTGACTGCTTGGAGGTTCCCTTGCTTCTGCTCACACGTGTGGATCTCAACGTTTTAAAATATTTTTCATTTGGAATAAAAGTGCAGTTTTAAATGTAGGAGGTTACATATTCATTGAATAATGCACTCTGTGTACAGCAACATCATCCAGCTGGGAAAGAGAGACTATCTTCAATATAAACTTGATTACAAACTCTTAATGGCTTTGCAGAGCTTAAACTGATTTCAAATTAACGTGACTTCAAATTAACATGAAATTACAATCTTTAGAAGACAGCCAAAACCCTGAGGCAATTAAAGCTATCCTGCTTAACAGTAAAAAGCAACCAACCGAAACAACCAAAATACTATAAACAAAAACCTTAGCTTCTTCTTTACCTGCTCCCAATCTCCAGGATGTTGTTATGTATCATTTGAAGAAAAAAAGTAAACAGGCTGGAACTTGTCTCGTTAAAAGTTAAGCTCTAGAAATAGGACAAAACCAAAAAGAATTTGCATTTTAGAAATGTGGTGAAGCTAAAAATGCAATATAAACTTCAAACGTACAGGAACCTTCATGAAAAGTTAGACTGTCTGAGTTCAAACCTCTAAGAAAAGAAAAAACATTCCACCTAAACCTAACAACTTAACATACAAAAAAAAAAAACACATCCAACAAACACACAGTGTTCTCTTTTGCTTTAGGAGAAAAGCATGTTTGATCTGTCTTTATGGCAAATAGTTAGTATAACACCTAAAGCCACTTTTTAAAGTGCTGCTTTATTATACTGCTATATTACAACATATGAGACCTTGCTCCTTCAGCCACTTTATATCCTCCAGGACAATTTCTGTAACTGCCACGTTCTGTGCCCTTCCCCAAATAGAGATACACTCAACAGTTTGGTTGCAAAACACTTTCTTTAGCACAATACTACCAACAATTCCACCCAATATTTACAAAGCTTTTTGTGTTAAAAACAGTGTAATAAAAATTTGATTTAGTGCAATTTAAACAATGACTTCATGATAACCAAGGCAAAACTACTTCCTATCTGTATGAGGTAGACACCTGACAAATGTATTCAGCTTCTGATGGAGCTAAAGTGATTCTCTTGCAGTACTGTACCTGCTCATCTGATACTTTCCTAAGAATAACTGCTTGAGTCTTTTTTAAAGGAAAAAAGATGTAAAATATTTTTTCTGATGTCAAATATTTTTCAATCGAATGCTGCTGCTCCTATAATACCTATCAGATCCAGATCTACCTACATCAGGTGTACACTGGAAAAAAGAGCAAAACAAGCAGGCAGCATCATCACAGATTCAGCTAGGTTTCCTTTTCCACCATGTACTCATTAGGGTGTCTCAACTTATGCAGGATCCTGGAACTGAGCAACATGGATGCTGTATATTTTACTGCTGTGCCCACAGATGTGCTAGATCTTTTTGCTTGTATGTTACAAGCACTAATTAATCTCTAAATAAAAAATATTTCACTGCTAAGTTTAGAATGTGAGAAGATACCTGTCTGGTCATCTGATGCTCAGGAGTCTTGTACACTGTTATCACACAACACCAAGATGCCAAACAATAACACACATAAGAATCATTAAGGTTGCTTCTAAGGTCATCAAGTCCTAGCACCAACCCACTGCTACTATGCCCTCTAAACCATGCTGACAAGAAAGCGAATGTACACTCCAAAACCCCAAACTTCCTCCAGTTCTTCCATAGCTTTTCCAGTTGAAAAGAAATCTCCCAATATTTACCTGTTCAACAACTATTGTATTTTGCAGTGAGGCTTTCTCCTGAAGCTGGGAAACAAACTGCTTCATGTCTGGCATAAAATCCTTGAAAGTAGAGACCTGTGTATTGAGTGTGAAATAAATGACAAAAACAATAGAAAATTCAGTGCCAGACTCTTTTATTCAGTGAAGATCAAAGATCCAGCCTTACTGCATTATTACAATCCAACAATTCTGCTATTGTTAAAGCGAACTCTCTCTCACATCTCTCTGCTTTCAAAATTGTATTTATCTTTATTCTTCTAATGTTCAGTAGAAACTGTAAAAATACAGAGTAAAAAGAAGCTTTACTACCTCTGAAAACTATCCAATACTATTCAAAAAGAGTTTACCAAGCAATTGCATGATCCGAATCATGACCAGAAAAAGTTATGAACAAAAATATTTCTTGGACCCAAAGTACATGTACAGCAGGAAAGAAGAAGTCAGCAAGTCATACGTGTCTCTTATAGAATCTCCTGGCTTTTCCACTCGTGGTAATTGTAACCATGGCATAGCGCCGTATACAGTAGACAGTTCCTTTCTCGGGATTTAAGATCTGTGAAATCACTTCCACAAGTTTACTGTGAGGAATGGTATCATAAGCCCTGGACACATCAGCCTGAAACAGAAGTATCTTCCATTACATATTTCACGAGTATCCCTAGAAATACTGTGGTAGTATGGAAATGAAGTATTGTTGTAGTACGTAAACAAGGCTGGAGGATAAGTCACAGAGGAGTGAAATTACTGCTTTCTTCAACCCAAATTTGCTTCAAAACCTCATTACTTATCTGCAAAACCTTTTGTCACTCAGCACTCAGTTTTCCCTGATACAAAGACAACTAAGCCACCAGTTTTAGCGCAGTTCTTGTCATTAATAAAAGATACCATATGCTACCCTAATTCTAGCACTGAATCTTTAGTCACACAACTAAACGTTTCTTGCTGATAATTTCACATTTTAATATTTTAAGAAACCTCCCTCTCCATATAATCATGGAGATGACAACTTAGGCTTTGGAAAGCAGCATACCCAGACGTTTTATCTTCCCTAAAACTCATACTGTGATATTTCTTCTGTTTTTACTTGTCACGTTCAAACTTCAGATTCTTCTGAAGGAGCAATGATCTTAGGAGAACTAAGACAATGACATGATTCTTTAGCTTGAAAGATAACGATGCAAGCACAGAAAGTAATTTCAGGACAGGATGGCAGCTGACATGAGAGCACAGGAGAGGGGCCCTGCTACATAAATGTGTAGTTTATATACATGTGCATAAATGACTTCAATTCACAGCTATGAACTGAGCTCAAACACAAAAGGTTAGTTTTTCTGTGATGTCTTGCTGGTAAAGTGTTAGGAAAAGTTGTTTAACTAGTGGGATCTGATGTGGTTTTTTTTCAAGTGGTAGAAGAAACTTATCAGAGAGACCCCAGAGTTCAAGCATTTCACAAAAATAAACAATACTGAGGTAGAAGAGACTTTTTGAAAGATGATGAATTCACTCAAATGCACACAGCAAGTTTCTCCTGATTTTCCTGTGCAAAGTTGGCCCTAAAAACCTATCTGCGCTTGTGTCTTTGTCCTGCTTTTATACCTAAGTAAATGCAACTGCCAAAATCTGGTGAATGGGCAGAAGCAAGAGGAGCTACATGACAGAAAGACTGACAGAAAAATACCCAAGGAAAGGAAGTGCTATTGCAGGGACATCCTCTTCATAAAAACAACCAAACTCCCAGTGTAAAATAAACAACCAGAGTCTGTGTTAGGTGCGCATGAGTGTTTATTTTGAAGAAATAATTATGCAGTCAGATCACAGCTACTACAGCATCTACTAAGTATCTGCACACTGGTACTTTGGAAAGTTAGTTTGAATGCATAATTAAAAAGACATACCTTTACATAGTAGAAATGAGGAATTTCACCATCTGATTCAAGAACTTTGGTAACAAACTTCTTCCATGTCTTGTAGATATCATCCTTCCCAAACACCGAAGAGCCAATAGAATTGGTGTTTTCAGTCCGTTCGTAATTTAACACACTAAACAGATTTTGTAGTCGAGCATTGTAGTGATGGACCTAATGAGACCAAAGAAAACCACTTTAAATAATGTTGAGACACAAGAAATCCTTTGCAACACACAGATTTCACATTTAGAGGAACTGTGAGATTAAATTTATATATCGACTGTATTGTTTTCATCAACTGTAGCTTTCAGAAAATCCAAATAGAGCTAATGGGAAGTGACAAATCAATCAGAAGATGGTTTGATTATCTTTGGCAATTTGTCTAGATTCCAGCAACGAGCTACAGAAGCTGTCCAAGACTACCCCTACAATTACAAACTGGCTTCCGGATTCCAGAGCCTGGCATAGTCTCAGACAGAAAGAATGGGAAGATCATCTATCTTCCTTCTATAACCTAAACGCTCAGAAGGAAGCAAGAGGAGAGACAAGCTAACCAGACATGGTACAGGATGAAAAACTGGAACACAGTGCAGGATAAAAGGCTCTGACAGAACAACTGAGTAACCACACTAAATTTTGAGAAGGAAAACAAATTGTTTAGTAAGATTACTGTTTTGCATTAGATGCTTTTCTGTGTCTCAATCTACTGAGAAAAGTGGCAACACTACTACTACCTTAGCTGTGATGGATTTATGAGAACTATTACGTACAGTTTGTGACCAGTTTAGACAGACAAGGTCTGCCTAAAAGCTGAAGACCTTAGTGTCCTCTGTTAGTGGCTGGCACTCTCCAACAGGAGTCTACTGCTCCCACTTTTCAGAAGATACATGCAAATGGCGTGGCCAGTAGGAGTAAGAAAGTGATAGTGCCCTGTACTCAAATACTGTATCCAGTTTTGGGCACCGAAGTATGAGAAAGACATTGAGGTAGTGGAGAGAGGAGAGAGAAGGGCAAAACAGCTGGTCAAGGGACTAGAGAAAAGGTCTTATGAGGAGGCTAGGGGAGCTGGGATTGTTTAGTCTGAAGAAGAGGAGGCTGAGAGAAGCCTTTTACAGCTACCTGAAAGGAGGCCATAGGGAGGCTGGCGTTGGCCTTTTCTTTCAAATAACTGCTGACAGGACAAGGGGAAATGGCCACAAGGGTAGGTTAAAACTGGAAACTAGGAAAAATGTATTTCGTGAAAGAGCAGTTAAACACTGGAACAGGTTGCCCAGGAAAGCGGTGGAATCCCCATCCCTGGAGGTGTTCAGAGGACAAGCAGATGTGGGTGGCACTGTGGGGCACAGTCTAATAGTTGAGGTGTTGGGTTGAAGGCTGGGCTTGACGATCTTAGAGATCATTTCCAACTTTAATTATTCTGTGATTCCCCCTTGGTTCCAGGGCAGCCAGGTTACTTTCAAATCACTTGACCATGGTTCAAAGTCAGCCAACCTTCTCCAGTATATCCATGACCTCCACTCTGTCAGACCTACCTCTCATAGGAGAGCGTCAGCAGTTATGGCCCTGCAGTTATTTCCAAATGAACTGTGTGCATACTCTCACTTATGAGGAACTGTGTGGCACAGGAAGACTGTAAAGAAACTCCATTTCAGAACAGCTTTTGGTTGATTTCCTACACATTTGCTCAGGGATCATACACTGAACATTAAGTACTAAGAAGCTATATTGATTTCTCATCCATTTGAGGAACATTTAACCTTGTGCACTAAATTGGGCTCAGCCTTAAGGAAAATAATTAATGCAGTCATGCAAGAGAGCAAAACTGGCATCCTGCTATGTCTTGCAGTTAACTGGCCTGTTCAATATATCCTTCTGTGCACCGTGTGTTCCATCTCTGTTCTCATACTGCAATAATTCACAGCTTCCTTCTTATCTCCCTATTCTTGCCTGATCTAGCTTCCTTAACCTTCTTAGACCTTCTTTAGCATACTCAATTCAATCTGGGCTGACCCGGCACCACAGCCACCTCCCCAATCAACATGCACAATAAGCATTCAGGTAAATCCCAACAAGCTAGACTCATCTATCCCTCACCCACTGGTGGCAAGCAAATACAACAAGTTAATTCGGAATACTGATTATCTTTGAGATTTCAGTTCTTCTGCTGCCATAGGTGGCCAATGATACTACAATCAGACACAGTTAGCAAGCCTGATGGAAAGGCATGGAAAGAGGAGAGAAAGAAAACATGTCTGTCTGACAGGCCACGGCATTCTGTTAAATCAATTTCATGCAAACAAAAGTAAATGACTGGAATTGTAAGCTGATGGCAATTAAGTACTGAGAAGCTAAGCTGCAACAGGCAGACCCACTCTGATTTCAATGTTCCACTTAGCTCCACGTTGAAACCACTTTTGTGTAATGCACAAAGTACCCTCACTTTATTAGCTGCCTATACAAAAGCCTCATAAAAACAATAAAGACCATAAAAACCTTTTTTTCTCTGCTTTCCCTGCTGAATGTTTGTGCATCAACCACACTGCTCACTTTTACTATGGGTCTTAACCCATTCACTTTGGGAATGAACCGGAGCTTTGATGCCATAGGGACATCTTTTTTCAGGCGAACACCTTCAATCTCTTCTGAAGATAAAGCACGTAGATGTACTTTGGCAAAATGGTTTCTAAAATACAAATATACAGTTAGTGCAAGCAACAGGAGAAGCAGCGCATTAGAACATTGTATCTCTGATAACTGAAGCCAAATAATTACAGGTACTGAACTCTGCACAAAGTGACACGAAGATCTGAAATTCACATCAATTCCAAGGTGTATTACTACAATACAAAGAGAGTACACATTTCTGCTTCATGTAAATGTTATGAATTAAAACCTTAACATTAAAACCTTAACAGGAAAATTTAAGCACAGATAGCTGAGTATCTTTAAGCACTATGAAATATTTTTTACACAAGAAAAGAGGAACCTGGATGTTTCTCATGGTTTCAGAAGCCTTTAACATTCTAACGAAGTTGAACAGAACCTTTGGAAAACTACACCAAGAAAGATCCAGGGAAGGACTTAAAAACTAATGGGCTGTTCTATTCACCACATTTAGGGAGTCTACTACTTACTCAGAGTTACAGTGAACTGAGATTCTAGAATACACAACATAAGGACATTGATGTATTGAGTAACACGATTCAAAAGAACTAACATGATGAGCATGTGCCAGCTGCCTGAGAACACTGGCTTCTTAAGAGAGGATGATTATGCCTGGAGCCTCAGCATGGTGGAGGTGGTAGCCCTGAACAGTTTACCAGTATCTCCCTACTCCTTTCTCTCCCACACAGACATCTGTATGAATGTGATAAGCTGAATTAGTAGGGGATCTTGCCTCACAGCACACACTTGAAAAAGCAGTGCTGAAATCCCCAGCCTTGAGAGCGGAGCTTCAGTGTAGCTGCTAGGACCAGACTGAAAGTCCATATAGCCACATGTCCCATAGCCCAAACAGCAAACACTGTCCTTACAGCATGCCCTTGTTAACCACGCAGCAGTACTGCTTTGGGATACTTCCCAGCTTCCTGAGACAGGGGGGTTTCCTGCATTGTGGGGAAATACATGGGGAGGCAATCAGTAAAAACAGGATCAGCCAAGATTAGGGGCTTTTGAGTCCAGAAAGCCTGGTCCTTACATACTTGGATTTTTCCAAGAAACTGGGAATAGGAAAAGAAGAGCTAGATGCGAAAAACCTTTTTATTTAGTCATGTACCTTACTGAACCCAGCATTATATCTGAAAGGGAAAAGCTCACAATTGCTGATACTTTATGCCAAAATGTAGCTTTTGAACCTCATTAAAACTGCATAAAACCCTAACTGCAACACTAACACTATTAGTCTAAAGACAAAAACAGAACACACTGGATCGAACATTGTATTTTACTACTACTATTTAAACTGTTTATTCAGTGCCACAACTGCAAAAGAGACCAAAGCTCAATTAAATGCAGGCACATATGCAGAAGCGCTGTACTGAAGAGACCAATTTTGAAACCTGCAGGGCAAGAGAGTAAAAAAAATGGTAATGTAACATTGCAGACCAAGAGGTCACTGTGAAAGCTAAAGTTTCACCACATAAAACAGCCCGGAAAGCACACATCAAGCATGCTCCTTTTGCATAGTTCCAAAGCTCTCAGACATCAACCATTTCTAATGGGAACCCAAGTGATGTGAACTATGGAGATGCGTGCACAATGCTCACGAAACTGTGTTCTCATTGTTCATACTGCCTTGCTTAATTGCTTAAAATATGATTGTCAATAATGCCCTAACTTCCATACAGGCATGTATGCTGACGGCCAGAAAAGCAGCAAAGAATTCCACAGCCGCACTCTAAATCACTCCACCTTAACAAAGTACCCCAAAAAACCCCATACACACAGGGCTACTGTCTGGATTCCTCAATAAAGTATTACAGCCTTTCATCTGACATCTGGGCATTTTGTTTTTTAAGTAAAGGAGCTGAAGCAAATTGACCCTTTTTTTTTAATTAACTTTCCCAAGGTTACTTTGGGATTCAGTCACTATGTTTTGCTCATTGTTAAATATTATAAAAAAACAGATGGATCAAAACAAAACCCTCTTCAAAATGAATTTTGTTACTGCAATGGATTTCTTACCTCCCACAGAAGATTTCTACACTTTCATTAGTTTTCTTACACAGAGTATTTCTGAACTTACAAGCTGTGCATGCTACAATCACAGGCTGAGTTTTCTTGGAGAAATTAAGCAGACAGATTAAGAAGATAAAAAGCAAAACATTAGCTTTACACCACAGAACATGAGATTTCCATACATTACACGCATGTTCTATTAGTTTTTCTAGTGTTACCTAATTCCAATGCTTTGTAACTTGCCCCAGATAAACTTCCGGTAGTAGAAAAGCATGTTCTTCTGGAACATGGTCTCGGTGATATAGAAAAATGATCTGAGCAACTCCACAACATAGGTATCCATCAACCAGTACAGGAATTTAGCCAAAAGTTCTTCACGGAAACAGTGTTCATAGGCAGGAACAAAGTGATCACCTTCAATAAACAACAGTAGTTATAGTAAACACCAGCTCTTTGCATTAGTGAAGAAACAGAGCATATTAACAAGAGCACTCCACACATAACCCTCTTAGCCTAGCTTAAGATTCATGCAAAGAGAAAAAAGCAAATACTAACAACTGCACAGATACTGCTCCACATTTTCACAGGCATTAAACAAGATGAACAAGCCAAGCTTAAAGTACAAGCACAGACATCAATCCCCAGTGAGAAACTGGCATACAGAATACCACAAGCAGCTCAGAGATTTATTCTCTCCTCCACGATTTCTACAGATTTGTACTGGCATCACTATGGTTAAGCAGCAAACAAAACCCTGTGCTACAACACCTAATTTTTGCCACTTTCCTGCAATACCTGAAACTTACAAAATGAGTCTCCTGTTTGCTGCCCTGTTTTGGTTTTGTGAGCTTCAAGGCAGAGGCACTTTCACATATTTTCAGCACCTACCACAAGTCATACAGAGACATAACATCACTGCAAACATCCACCGGGTGCTAGACAATTCTCACCTCCAGAGCTGCAATATGCAGCTGCAATAAACAAATTCAATGGGGTTGTTGCTCAGCTGTCCTGTAACAAGACCGTTTGTTGCCCGACTTTGAAACAACACATGTAAATGACGGCCACAATCAGAGAACAAACAGGATACCACCATGGCCACCACTGGAGAGAAAAACCCAACACCTGTTGTGCAGCAAAGCAATTAAACGTGAGTTTAAACTTCATGCACAAGGCAGCAGTTTCAATGAAAGCCAAAATAGAGCTTAGGAGCTGCTTTTCCTGGAAGAAGTCCAGATAATAAGAGGATACTACGTTTCTTTAAGAGCTTCCAAATGATTAAGCCTTGTTTACAATAGAAAACATCTTAAAGCACTTCTCAGCATCTTGAAAAGCATATGCTTAAGCTACATTGATTGTTTATTCAGAGGCTGTGTCTGCTAGAGTTAACAGAGCTTTTGTGAAGTGTACCCTCTCCTGTTTCTGGCATCAGTTATCAGCCACTGGATTTTTTATGTTCCTCCTCCATTACAAAGAACCTGTAGTATTTTCAGGATTTGTGTAGAATCTGGAGCAATTGACTGATGGCCTCACACAGCTTTCAGCAATGGACCACTCTGTCTGATGAGCTCTGCCCAGCCTAAAGCAGTGTTCAGGAAGGGTCTCTTGTTCCTCCAGAAGAGTTCTACAAAGGCAGTGGTTGCCCACCATATGTGGGTCCCACACTCATATCTTTCTCAGAAGGTTGATGTGAGTGGGGAAAATAAAACATACTGAGGGATTAAAGTTGACTTTCATAGCAGAGGAACATATCACTACAGTGTCTTGATTTGCCTTTAGCTCTTTCTCAAGGTTTACAGGAACCAACGGGCAGCCATACTCTGGTCATTCTGCACTGAATTTTCAGAGTTACTGTAACTTGGAGGGACACAGGTAGAAGAGAAAGAGTCCTGTTGAAAGGATCACTTTCTGATTTCACGCTTGTGAAAATGTCATCCTATTAAACATAAAAATTGCGACCGAAAAAGACAAAAAATGAAGTTCTCTAAGGAAGACAGTTTTAAGTGTACTTCCACCAGCAACTACTGGGGCTGCCCTCTCAGCTGTGGCTATTACCCAGTGACTCTGAGCCCACCTTCAATACCTTCCCCTTCCCACCTTAAGCATTAGTCAGCTAACACTCCCACCACTTAGTTCTTTAATGTAAAATTACCTTTGACTAGACGAAGCCACACGCAGTCATTCACTCTCATCTTCCACATTAGCTCCTGCAATGAGAGCTTAGCAAACTTCCCCATGGAAATGAACGCTTTCACATTTTTTAAGAACCGGCGCTTGTTATGGTTTGAACCCCAAAGCTCAGCAGGGACGACCCACTCCAGGCACTCCCTCACAAAAACGTAGACCTGCCAGTGGCTGCTGTGCTGCCTGAGGAGCTCCCTGAGAGCTAAATCGCACACAGCTCGTGGGTTTTGCTCCTCACTCTGCAACTCACCATGCACAGACTTTGCAAGCAGAATGTGTGAATTGTCTGGCACCTCAGTGTGACCAGAATCACAGCTGTTGCTTGCCACTCGTTTAGTGGGCTCTTTCCCGAACTGTTCTGCTTGGTCTTGAGCCTCTGCTTCCCCAGACAAGGCTGCCTGACAAGGGAGCTCTGTTTTTCTCACTTTGGTTTCAGATACCCAGACCGGGCAATTTTTTTTCAAAAGCAGTAAGTAAGGGCACTTTCCATGGTTTTTTAACAGCTTCTGGAATGTCTGTCTCATTTGCCAGTAGCGTTTGGGCAACCTCTTCTTTCTCCAGTTGTGCTGTGGCAGGCCTTCCCTGCGCTTCTGCTCTGACAGATTTTGGCTTAAGAATATCGTTTCTACAAGCCGTCTTCCACCTGCCTGACAGCTCTGCAAGCGATTCAGTAGGAACAATTTAGGAAAACATTCCTGGAAACTCCGGCGGGAATACAGAAGAAACTTCCTATCAATGTAGACTGCAGAACGCAAGAGCCTGTTGGGTAACTTCTTTGCCAAATGAACTAGTGCACTGTCTCGCCTTCTGCAGTCTGAAGAAATACCCTCCGTGGGTGTGATTCCTACAGAACCCAACTGAGATTCACACATACGCATTTCTACTCCTTTCCTATGGGGCTCTGCTTGCATTTCAATGCTGGACTTGGAAGATCTGTTACTTTGAACACCTTGCAAAGAGCTTCCACCTGTCACAAACTTCTTCCTGCTATGAGATGTGTGAACTAAAGAAGGACCGAACGGATCACTCTTAGTTCTCTGAGAAACGTGGGCTTTTTTAATGAGACTTACAGAGTGGGATGTTACAAACCCAGTTCCATATCCCTTGGAAATACTTTGATTTACATCAGAAGTGCAAGTACAAGCAACTTCCTCTCTTGCTTTCTCCTCCACTTTTGCTCTTTTAGCTGGAATTTCAAGTTGCTCTGTATCCAGCTTCCTTTTTAAAGATGGTGCTGACAAACTGGAGCTACTCCATTTTACTGGATGCTCAGTAACCATTCTGTTCTGCTTGCCTGCATCACAAACAGCTTTTGCAGAATACTGGTAACTGGACACTACACTCTGTACCTTGCCATCCGTTTTATTTCTCTCGCTGAAGACATTAGCTTCCAGTATTTGTCTGCTTTTCCACCAGTGTGACTTTGACAGATACTGTCTGTGAAACCTAAGTCTTTTTTGCATATAGTCAAGCAACCTACTACGTCTGTGCTTTGAAAACCTCTGCTTAACAAACACTGGAGATGAGTCTATGTTTTGTGAAATAAGTTCATAGACTGGTTGCCCACAGACTTGATAACAATTACTAGGAGGAACCAGCATAAAGACTGCGCAGTGTTCCAGTAAATACATCATCACATCGTCCCCTATTCTGCTCAGAAGTGTTTCCCAGTGACTGCTAATACGTATTGTTTCTGTTGCAGTATTGGGCAGGTAGCTGTATATATTTGAAGATGGCATGATTTGGAAATGAGAACTGTTTTCATCGAGTAAGGAGTATCCATATGCAAGGACATTCTTCTTTCTTTTTTCACACAGTCTCTGAACAACTCTTGCAATGACTTCACTCTGACTAGATAACTGAAGAAAGAAGAAATAGAATTAGTTTTTATTACTTTCTCTTCCATAAAATACATTATACACTTTCAATAATCTAGATATCAGCTTTAGAGCAAGCCCTCTTGAAGAGGTATCAATGATTCACAAGTGCCATACCCAACAAGGGAGATTCTCAAGCATACCACAATACGTTTACGTGCAGCAGTATGGGCCTACAACTTTAAGGAAGTCTTAACGTCTGCCCTTCTGATCTTGGTTTTCATACCCAGGAAACACCCTACACTACTTCCCTTGGTTCCCTCTGCAACTGGGACCTCCAAGGCCTTCATGTCACTCTGCCTGTAGCTTCGTGTTGGTAGACAGGCGCTCACGCAGGCGCCAACCTCCTGGGAACTCACTCTGACTCTTTGAGGCCTCCATTTCCTTTTACATAAAGAAAAGTTAAACTGAACAACTGGGTCCGCAGTCCCCAACCCCGCTCCACAAGCCTGCGGAGCTCGTTTCGTGCTGGGCCACGGCTTTACTCACGCTCACAGCGGCTCTCCGAAAAAACTAGTCCTTCCTCTCTGTAAAGTTCCTTCCGCTTCAAGCCCGACCAGCGAGCGGTTGTCCCTCGTACGGTGGGCACGGGCCATTGTTCATCTCCAGTTGCTCCCCGACCACGTTTGCTTTGTTCACCCCACCCCACAGGTGGGCAGAGCGGGCGAGCCCCAGGTGCACAGACTTCTCAGCACCCACCGCGGGCACCAGGCCTCCAGAAGAAGAGGATGATCCTCACTGTTGCCCCCGGCCAGGACCCACAGCGGGTCGGCTGCGGAGGGACGGCTGCAGCCGCTAAAGGGCCGCGGCCCCGCGCACAAGCAAAGCGTCGGGACCGCGCTGCCTCGCACCGACCACGCAGCCCCCCTAGCCCGCATCTCTCTCCCCGCCTCACCTGCTGGAAGGTGAAGGGTTGCGGGATACGGCGGGCGCCGTGCGGGACACACACCACGCACTGGTCCACGAACGCCCGATAATGGGGCGGGTCGTCCGCCCGCAGCAGCTCAGTCTCCGCGGCGCCGCCGTCCCGCAGCCGACCGATGAAGGTCTCCAGTGGGGCGGCCTCAGAGTAGCACCGGCGGAGCGCAGTCAGTACCGCGCCGAAGGGTTCGGCGCCCGCCAT
>VZRI01008729.1:0-34083 GCA_013397515.1 Upupa epops | reverse complement strand
AAAGGTTCCCCCGCAGCTGCCGCGTGCCGCAGCGTCCCAACGTGGCCGGCGAGGAGCACGGCCGGGGCGGGGCGGGGCGGGGCAGAGGCCGCTGTCCAGCTCCGCTCCTGCCCTGGGCTGTGGCCGCGGGCGGGCAGGGGAGCCACAGGTGTGCAGGTCAGGTTCAGAGCTGAGCTCTGCTTCTGTTTGCAGACAACTCCTCCATGGATAACCCCCGCTGTGTGTTTCTAGGGTACCTAGGACGGCGTTAGTTGCCGAGGAACTTGCTGGAGCCACAGATCTCTAAACTGATGCTTAGTCGACATAAATTAGTAAAGATAACAGATGCTAGGATTAGCAGATTCTGGCTAAAATGCAGGTTGCTTAGTTGCTGGTAATCTGGTTGCTATATTATACTCGAATTTCCCAAAACCTTTGCAAGAAAACGTTATCAATTTAAAAAAATGCATTAAAAAAGGAAGGTGCTGGTGGGGATGTTATTACTGAAAGGTAAGGTCAGTTCTTTCATCTGAGGAAAATCCCCCCCTGAGTTCCACGTTAGTCCGCACTGTGTAACTTGCATAGAACTGAATAAGCAGCAACTGGCAAAGCATGTTGGTGAGGTAACTGTCTTCTAGCTAAGCTTCTTTGGATTGCCGTGAGTTTCCTGCAGGAACATGACAGACTTCTATTTTCCAAAGATTAGTCTTTATCAGGAACCATCCAAAAGCTCCCATCGTGGAGGTTATTTTTAACTATGTTGCTAAATGAAGGGAGTTCTGTGGGCAGGAACAGTCCTGTCCCTGGTAGTGGCAATGCTATGCAGCAGTTCTCGCTAGTGACGGGGATGAAAAAGTTGTGGGCCTGCTGAAACAGACCACTGTGTTCCTTCTCTTTCTTCACGTGAGGCCTTTACAGACCCAGTGAGGTAAAACAATGCATCTCTTTCAGGGGCAAAGCAGCTCAAAGTACATGATCCTGCTGGTTGAAAGGATCATTGGAACTGGCCGCTTAGTGAGAGGGTTCAACCATCGTCCCTGAAGGCATTTCAAAGTTGTGTAGATCTGGAGTTTAGGGACATGATTTAGTGTGGCCTTGGGACAGTTTAGGTGCCACTTAATAATAATGGTCTTCTCTAACCCAAACAATTCTGATTGTATGAATTGCTTCTGGCACCAACTCTGGTGCAGCTGACCACTACTGTAATGCCACATTATAAGGTATCGGACTGGTACTGTGTCTACATACCAACAGCATGCACACTCTCTGCTTTAGCAGTGACAAACATTCAGAGCAGAATTCTTGAGTTCTGGTGACACAACTGTCTGTGATGCTGCCTGTTGGGTAATTCAGCTAGGCCTATGGCTCCATGAATAAGCACTGTAAGGGCAGGTCAACTATTGGGAGAACATGATCAGCAGCAGGTGAAGATCAGTGGGAAACAGCATGGTATGAACTGGAAGAACTGCGTAGAAACACTGCTACGTCTCTTTAACACAGCCAGCAGGTACTGAGCTACAGGTCATGCACATCCACAGGAAGCCTCAAGTCAGCTGCACTTCTTCACTAATAGTCACAGATCATTAGAGGCTGGAAGGGACCTCCAGAGGTCATCAGGTCCAACCCCTCAGCTCAAATATCATTAGAAAATCATGACTGCTAGGTCTTTATGAACTGAAAAGTGCCTTCCACAGACATACAGTGATTTCCCAAATCAACTCTAAAATGGTCCCAACTACAAGTGACTGTAAGCTTTTAACTTCCAGAGCCCTTTTAAGTCTAATGAATAGGAGAATGTGAACTGTCACCTAACCGTTACCACAACTAGTGTGAGGAAATTGTAAGAGTTCAAAAGTAACTTAAACAGATAGAGTGATAACCCAGCTGAGCTGCAATACATACAAAATTTAATTGAATGTAGTTGTTCTTCCACATTAACCATGTACAGAACCACATTTTGGTTTTAAGCCGACATCACTTTCACAACTAGCAAGTTGAAACATTTCATTTACTATCTCCACAGTTAAACGAGGTACAGTTTTTCACCCTGTCTTTCCACCAAAAGATGAGTGTCTATCCTATACACCATGTCTTTTGTTTGGAAATGGAATGCATAAATCAATAGATAGGAAAGCCTCACTCATTTTGAAGACTTAAAATGTTCTGATGTCTCTTCATGACTACTACATGGGTTGGTATGAAGTCACTGTTACCAGAAATGTAAGACAGAAGACTGGTAAACAACCCATCCGTAAAGGTGCAAGGGTGTCTTTTCAATAGCTACTTAAAAACCCATGAATGATGGAACATTACAAGTACCTGAGTGTGGCTGTTGGGGACTTTTGGAAGCTGCTCCAGAAGAACCAGTAACTTGACTGTTTGGAAATGACACAGAAAAGGAATGTGTTCCATGCATTGTTCGTAGCAGATGTTTAGCACACTGAAATTCAACTCTTACTGTGATCCAAGAGATCCAGATCAGTTTGCTTAACAGTATAGAGCATCTTCCAAATGAATCCAAACCAGGTACAAGACACAGTAAACACAAACCAGTTTTGCATAGACTTCAGCAGTCCTTCTTAGTTGTCATTAACAGTGTAGAGAGACCTTAATGTGAACATCAATTAAATACTCACTTCAAGACTCTTTTCCATGGCCAGTAGCCAGGAGGACTTCAATATAAGAGACTACTGTCTGTGACAAAAGATGTGAGGCACATTTCTTGACTTTTCTGGGACACAAATATTTATACGTTCAGAATTCTGCAGTATCAGAACCCAGTAAAATATGCTTCTTAAATTAGCTACAGACTACAGGAGCTCTGTTCTGCAAGGTTATTCATTAAAACGTTCAGTCTTTGATAAATTTCAGTTAAAAAGCCTTGTATTTGAATAATGTGTGTTCCGTCTTATAAATAGAATGGGGCAGGGAAGGAGAGGGGAAAGACCAAGGGATTAATCCCTGTGAAACACGAGAGGACAGGGGTTCGTACCACCTGATTAAGATGTGCTCAGAGATCTTCCTGGCATGTAACCATGATTTATACTGCATGAATGTATGCTATGGCCACGAAATCAAGAAGGTTTGACAGCCATGTAGAAAGGTTTAAAATGTGGATCCATATTGAAAGCAATCATGATACAGTTTTTTCATGCAGTTTAAGACATCTGCAACCCTTTGCCATGTTGTAGAAGAAGAATGAGGTGGAGTTTGCATTCTAACACCTCCATCTGTCTTATTATGTATCTGCATTTCCAACTGATTTTCTCTTAGGCTATGAAATTAAGTGCCCACACAAATCTTATAATTTAATTGTCATTTCTGTAATTTCCACTATCAAATGAGAACTATATGTAATTAGCACATCCCTCAATATGATAAGTGTTCTCTCTGACAGCCTCTGGTGGGGCACTAGTGCTCAGTTCCGCTGCAACACGCTGGCTTGGTTTTTCACTTCCCATAGCCTAGTGGCACAGGCATCACACTTGGAGTCTTGAAAACATAGATTTGAGTATTAATTACAACAATCCAGACACTTAGGTTTTCACTGAAGAGAAGTTTAAATACAGAAAGTTTGTTTAATGACATTTGGCAGACTGTGGACCTTGTGAGGACACAGGAGGATCTCGAAATAGGAGGATTATCAAAACTAGATTTTGGCAATATAGAAGATGTATTGTCCATGTCGTTCTGTCATAAGCTTTAAAAATACTCTTATTAAATAAGTTTTTCCTTCAGACCAAGTAATACATGAAGCCAGTAAAAGTCCAAGGGTCCTTATCTTCTTCAATTCCTAGTTAATCTCTATGAATCATTTTGGGGGGCTTTTCTTCATAAGATTCTCCATACTCATTCACTCTGCTCTTATCCACAGGATAAAGCCTGGCAGAAAAAGAAATAGAAATACATTTGTTACCATATTGTCCACTACCTGGAGGAACTACGTTACTTCATTTTAAAAGTTAATTTCTTTCTCATTATATTATCTATTCCCATTTGTGGCAAAAAAAGGAAGCTTTAAAGATTATTTACAGGTCCATCAATTTCTTCAGCTTAAGACTTAAGCAGCTGTCTCATAACAGGGCCTCTGAAGAGATGCATTAGCTTCCCCAAAGCTTGACTGGAATATTTCTCCAGCAAACCAGGATATCTCTCAAACCTGACACCAGTGCCCAGCCGCATCACAAGTTATTTAGCTATTAACTTTCAGAAAAAATACCTTGGTAACAGGTCTACTTTACTACCTTTATGTGCCATTACCTAACATCAAACCTGAAGCCCACACTTTGCAATAAAGATGAATTAGCTGTACACGGTCATATATTCTGGTATCATGTGAACTTGACTTAGAATTCTCTGTTCCACACATAAATATTTATTCCTGGCAACAAGAATGTGTTTTCTTTAGCTTCACTTGTGACTACTTCATGCAGCTTTCTTCACCACCTGATTTTAGTTTCTTAAAAGAATCTGAAACTTGCCAAATATTTTACAAGAGAACATGGTAACTCATGGTTGGAAACTACACCAAGAAGAAAGAGCAGGGCAATTCTTTATCAGAAAACATCCTTCACTAGCACCTTGCAGAGGAACTAGGAGCGAATGCCTCAGACACTGAGCAGATATAGACATGCAGCACCTCAGCAAGGGTTACATGCCTGGAATTCCTAGGTGGATTTTGTAAATACAAGCTTAAAAGAACTGCTCTCCTTCACCTGATTTCAGGTGTTCTTGTCCCAGGTTAATGTCTTTTGTAACTTGCAAACATAAGACTCTGCAGCAAAGAATTGCCATTTAGAGGAGAAAGAAGGGGTAACTGACAAGAATTCTGTGAGAGCTACAAGAAGGAATTTCTTGACCACTCACACAGTGTGCTGAAAAGGGTGCCAGTTCCTGGAAAGCATTTTTGCTCCTCGTATGTACTGCAGTCTCCCTTTGAGGGTCCCCCATTCACCATTACCTTCACTAGGCAGACAAACAGCCACCATTTTCCAGAACACACTATGTATTACTACGGTGTAAAATCCTGCTTGAAAGCTATTTTGTAGTTCTTTGTAGCAGTAAGCCTGCAACCATCTGCAGTGCTGTACAAACTACTGTGAGTACTGCCGAAAGGTATACATACCATCTTTGGTAAAGATACACCAGGAACACGACATCATCTCTAAAGCACGCCAGCCTATGAGATGTTGGCATAGTGATGATAAAAGCAAATATATCATCAATAAAGGTGTTGAATGCCTGCAAATAAAAGCATACTTCAGTTGGCAGTGAAGAAAGGAAGTCATACGGCATACAAAGCTGCAGGAGGTAGGCTTCCTAGAAGTCTATTTTGCAGCAGGAGCACAGACTACTTCCACATTAATAACAACACTTAAGGATTACACAGAACAACTCACTGAAACTTAACGTGCTTTCTTTTGACAAAGACTGTGTTGTCTATCCTAGACCAGACTACTATAGTTACAAGTAAAAAGCAAGTAGGACCACTTCAACCAAGTGAGATCACTGTCACACAAGGAGATAAACAAGTATGAAATTTCAGTTCTATCTTTAAAAGATACTAGAAAACACCCTTTCATCTACTCATTACTCCAGTGATTTAAAATGTACAAAATGTCAGTTTACTTGAATTTTCAGTGTAAATCAACAAGTCTTCACACAATTTTCCAATTTACTGTACTTATGAACATTAAGTTAACAACCCTGTAGATATTTTAATGCATTTTCAGTGCTCTTCCAAAACTAATCACCTGTCCTATACTGGAGACATACATTTTCTACACCATTTTCACTCAGTGAGGTATAACACAGGTTCTGCTTCTGAAGCAGTAATGAATTATTTTTCCTCTTCCTTCAAGTAAGAGATTTTAAATTTTGATATATTTGCTAGAAAAGCAACACAAATGCGCTCTAAATGTACAACAATATTTTGTCAGAGGAGGTAAAGAAAGTAAGCAGGACAAATCTTCTGGATCTGGCTCTAGCATACAGGGAGGACCTAGAAAGCATCTCTTGCAGTGCACTAGCTCCAGCTCCAGTTCATACATGCTGCAATAAACTCTTTCAACTCACTAAAACCTGCAGGAAACCAATCCAGCACAGCATATTCACTGTTGGGTAAACAAACTCAAATCAGTGACATGGCTTCTTTCACTATCAGCTAGCTGCATATTAATCCACACCATGAGAATGGTGAAAATTATGTTTTCTCTAATCATGGAGGGACTCCATCTTCAAAATGAACCAATGCTTGGATGGTGAAACAAAGCACCAGCAGAAGGTGGAAGTATGCAACAGGAGGAGTTCCAGTAAGTTACAACTGGATTGATCAATTTGTTTTGATCAAAACAATTAAAGAATATGGCCAGCACTTCTCAAGCCTGCAAAAAACAAGTTCTGCTATACGTCAAAAAAAGCACTTCAGCAAGCTGGAAAAAGTGACCTTTTCAAGTCAACAGCCAAGTCAGCAATCCTAACAGTGAAGAAAGGAAGAAAAACCTAAATGCCCTATCCTTCAGGCACTGAGATGTGGCCTCATAGGCCCTTGAACATGAATGCATCAAGGCAACCTCTCAAAGTTTTTTGCTTTGAGATTATCTGACTTGAAGGTACTCCTCATAAAAGCATGAAAGGCATAAACGTGAAGATTACAGAAACTGGAAACTGGAATGATCGTCAATTTTGCCAACGTCTTCCAACACAAGAAAGAGGCCAAGTTAAGGAGAGACCAAAGCTCTCTAAAACAGTAGTTTTAGATGAGACCTCAATACAAGTCTTTCTACCCTTCAAAGTGCAGAAGACAGCAAGCAAGTCTAAATATCCACTGGGAAAAAGTAAAGGAGCCTGTCTGAAGCCCATGTATGGGTGATTATTTGCTGGAAAATGGACATCTGAGTGATCCAAACTACCTCTGTTTAGTGGAACAAAGACTGTAGTTAGTTCTGCAGCCTTGCACAGGCTCAAGGAGTTGGAAAGTTACAAGAAAGATACATGGAGGGACACTGAGGCAAGAGAAAGAAGACAGAAAGACAACTCAAGGATGGGAAGAGCGAAGCTCAGAAAAGTTCCACGAGTATGTGACTGCTGCTTGGACAACATATGTTAACCAATCATAAGTAAACCAACTACCTGTAAGGCATATACATGTACCAATCACAGTAAGAATTATTATTAGAATATGAAGGTATAAAAGCTTCTGCCGGCTTCAATAAAGTGTTCAGCTTTTGATTACGTTAATCAGCGTGCTGTTCCATTTATCTCCTGCACCCATGTACTTCCCTCTACATACACAGGAGCCTTTGTTGTGGATAGCCTCTGGCATCTTAAGAGAAACCATAAATGCTCTGCAGGAAAAGGCTATTCAGCGAGAGAGTTCTGCTGCTTTAAATACTCTCCATCTGTTTTCTATTTCAATGCTGATGCCTCTGCTCATTGTACTTTGTTGCTAAAGTAAAATTGTGACATTACTTCCCTAATGGCTGATTTGCCTGACATAGGTCTGAAACACGACATGTTTCTTTCAATTTAGTTGCTATACTGCTACTAGCTACGTTTCAATCTGTTTTCCTAGACACTTCCTGATCCCTTAAAGATATTAAAGGCAGCAGTAAGTTGAGGTATTGCTGCAGGCTCACAGAAACCGAAGAGCTACAAATGGCACTTCAAACATTAAGATTTCTTTTGTGCCAGATCATCCACTCAGCACTGGACCTCATGTCCCGAGCAGTTTCAAACACTTCCTTTCTAAGTAGTGGTGGTATAGTGAACATTGCCACAAAGGAAGAGTAAGTGAAAGCACTTCTGAGTGGAAACAGAAGGGAAAAGGGAACACATTGATGATATCAAGATCTTCACCATCCCAGCACAGCCAGACAGCTTTTTCTGGACAAAATGATCATGGAAACAGACAGTACAAAGATTCCTAATGACTCTGAGACATGAGAAAGGATGGACTCAAAACATTATCAACTCTGAGGTAGAAGACCCAAGAACTCAAACATGGCATTGCCCATGTCCTCTGTTTCAGCACAAGAATCCTGACCGAGATACTTGGGTACATTCATCCTATACAAACTGCATGGACACACAAGTGGGTGCTTATTGGTCTGCAGGTATGAAAGGGTAAGTTGATTTTATTTTGCTGCAGTATTGCCTTACTTCATACAAGGGCAGTCTAGACAGTGGGGACACCACAATGCAGCCCCTCTTCTGCCATGGAACAGCCCACCATACACGTGTCACTACACTGCCTGCAAGCTCAGAATTACCACCACACCTCTGGAAGCTCTTTGAATCTGTCAAAATATGGACTCTTAATGGTCCTGTTTCTTGAGAACTACCCTTTGTTAAAACAATCTCTGTTCTTAAAATAAAATCATGTGTTAAAGTGAAACAGTAATTTATTTGCAGGACCAACATCTGCACCCCTACGAGAGAGCTGACAGTACAAAAAGCAGGACTTTCATCAAAACAAGAATGCAAGTATTATTACATGCAAGTCATCAAAAACATGAGAATCAATGTTTCCTTCTTGTTTTTAAGGACAGTTGCAAACAAGTTTAGTTCTTAAACAAAAAAAAGCACTGCCAGACTTAAGCTACATATTACTCAGTTGTTCTTACAGGAAATTATTCCAAAATTACTCTAGAGATCTTTACATTAGAGTTCTACTTACTTTGTATGTGAAAGCCTTCCATGGTAAGTGTGCAACAGATTTCATCTAGGAATAAAAACATCAACTTGTAATACAGTCTGGAAGAAGAAACTAGAAAAACCCATCTTTAATAATTTCTTAATCTTACCTTGTAGTTTACAAACAGCTGGGGCAACATGAACAGGAACCCAAATGCATACACTCCTGAAAATAAAACAGAGACCTTACAGAGGCACAATATGCACACCTTTTTGTCTATACAGAGACAGTACAGATCATCATTTTGTTCATTTCAAATTGACTCTTCTCCCTTTCTCAATCACTGCGTTAATTTTGGAACCCACAGTTAAACATTTGGTGATCCATCTGATAATTTTCTACTTTCAAATCTTGGCCTCCCTTTGGAGAAATATGTATAGAAAAAAACCCGTAAGGGACTCACCATTAACAAAACTGTTAATCAGCCAAGAGTACCAGCTGCAAACAAAGAATACAGCCCAATTATTTTTTCACCTCAGCAAACCCAGTATCACACCCCCTACATGACTGTATACTGACTGCTCCAAGAAATGGCTGTGTTACAAATTACTTTATGCAAGGACTGAACACATCACACCCGTCTTTGATCAGGAAGGGCTCCAGAGAAGGTTGCCTAAAGAAAGGACAAACAAGTCTAGAGAGCTTTATCAACTACATTCATACTTTCTCAGAACATCCAAACTGGCATGAGATAATGCTGTGCACTGAGTCCAGACTGTGTTAAGGCTTGCAAAGGTAGCGCTACATTCTAATCACTCAAGAGACACTTAATGTTGCACTATAGGGACTTAACCCATTTCAAATAACAAATGCCATTTGGTTCAAACTACCACAGGCAGCACTTGAAGAACCAAGAGTAAATACAAGGAACTTACTTTTTTTTCCTCCTTAGATCTAACAACCCTTCCCAGATGGTCAATGTAGCACTATCTCAGCAAAATAAGAGCAGTGCTATACTTCTGCTTGGGATAGTAAGCACGGCTAATAGCCGCAGTGCTCAGGTTATATCATGTAAAATTAAACTTGCACTGCTGCGCCAGTAACATCTGGACAGCCACATTACAGCTGCAGCAGCACTTCACTCACCCACAGGCATCTAAAAAATGCACCAGAAAATGCCAACAAGCTTAGAGGGTAATCCACTGTTAAGATCAGCTGTTCTGCCACATTTCCTTACAAAGAGATTTAACAATAGTAAAAGAATTAGGAGATATTATTTGTTTTGACTTTCTTAAGCTACAGCTTGTAGAACACCTGACACCAAGTATTTTACACCAGTGAATGAATTCAAGAATGCCGTGAGAAAAGCAGTGTTTAAACACTGCGTACTTTTTAGCTCCTTATCAAGGCAAGAAGTTTTGAACAAAGTATTTTTTAGTAGGCCAGAAAATGCCCCACAATTTCAAGTGCCCTGGCTCATGTATACGGCAACAGTAGTTCCGTCCTGAGGTTATTTTAAGCTACTGCTTGCTCTCCCTGCCATGCCCTCCAGGCCTAAAGCATCCGTGGCCATCACAATGCCTGTACTTGCAGGTTTGTTGTACAACAGTCTCACAGCTGCATGCTTGCTTGTGCCTCTCCAATATAAACTGAACTGGCTGTGTAATTCTCAGTGAAAGATTCTTTATAAATGTGCAGTACCTTTTGTATTTGACATTCAGCAAGGAGTAACCTGCACCTCCAATACACAGTGGATAGAGCAAATATGACAAGTATTTCATTGCCTATGAAACAAGGAAAATAGTTAGCTGATATTTTACATGCAGCGTGTTTTTCACAGCAATAATTAGAAGACAGCAACACCATTTTCTTCATTAAAAGTTTTTTGGATTCCCAGTTGTCTACAATTGTTCCCAATGCATTTCCAGTGCCAGAGAAGATGGTGAAAATACCAGTTCCCAGCCCAGACAACCAAGCACCTTAGTGCAGAGGCACCAAAAGGCAGCACAAAGATCACACTCTAAGTGTAGCTCTCTACTTAATGACAATGTTGCTATCCATGTTCAACTCCTTTCTGGAATCAGGAAGCCCAGGAACATTCCTCCAATACAAATACACAAGTACAAATGATAGAATCGTAAGAAAGGCCAGAGTTGGAAGGGACCTTAAAGATCATGTTGCTCCAAGCTCCCTGCATGGGCAAGGGCACCTTCCACTATATCAGGTTGCTCAAGAGCCTCATCCAACCTGCCCTTGAAAGCTTCCAGGGACAGAGCTTCCAACACTTCTCTGGCCAACCTGTTCCAGTCTCACTACCCTCACACTGAAGAGCTTCTTCCTCAGTTCCAACCTAAATCTCTCCTCTTTCAGTATAAAACCAGGGCCCCTTATCCTCTCATCCCTGGTCCTTACAAAAAGTCCCTCCTCAGCTTTCCTGTAGCCCAGTTCCAGTACTGTAAGGTTGCTATGAGGTCACCCTAGAGCCTTTTCTTCTCCAGGCCGAACAACCCCAGCTCCCTCAGTCTGTCTTCACAAGAGAGGTGTTCCACCCCTTGGATCATTTTCGTGGCCTCTGCTAGGCGCATTTTAACTGGTCCACATCCCTCTTGCATTGGGGGCTCCAGAGCTAGACACAGTACTCCAGGCAGGGTCTCATGGACCCATGAGGGACAGCACTTGTCACTGTTTTCCATCTGGACTTAGAGCCATTCAGCCAGTTCCCTATCCACTGGAACAGTTGACCCATCAAACCCATCTCTCTCCAATGGAGACAGAAGGGTGCTGTAGGGGCCATGTCAAATTTGTGAATGGTAACCCTTTATGATCTCTCTTTTCAGGTAAGTCACTTACAATTCTGCTTCTCAGAGTAATCTTTTAACCAGATTCAGCTGAACAAACAACTTTCACTGTTTATTTTCATAAATTATTAGAGTCAATCTTCACCACTTGATCATCCACATGATGATTGACAATTCATTTGACAACTATGAGAAGATGGAAAACACTTGTAGTAGTAAAAAGAGTGAAGCAAGATTTTATAAATCAAGAATCACAGGATTCTCTTACCTGGGTATCATACTCCTCAGTTTTCTTCTCACAGTCGTTGGATGTACCAAACTACAATACATAGAAAACACACATAATCTAGTCAGAACTGTGAGAAGAGCCCTTTTCTCCCTCAACAGAGATTTAAACTGCAAACTAAACTGCTTCAACATAGAGCTAGGTAACAGTTCAAAGTTCTTACAAGCTTCCACACAAAAGTCAAATGTCTTTGGCAGCCTGCTAAATACAGGCTAATCTAAAAGTTTAATGTTTCCCTTCATATCTGACATCAAACATTCAGTACGTTGGAAAATACTGTTGAGACAGTGGAGTTCACAGACCAAGAGCAAAGTCAAATGGCTAAGAACGTGGCACATACTGGCAGCCATTATTAAATACCATAATCGGTTTCATTGTTTGAATTTTCAAGAGGTCACTTAGCACCACATCCCCAGAAACTGTGGCTGCTTGTACACTGTTCCCTGAATGCTGACAAAGGAGCAGCCAGAGCTATCAGCCACTCAAGATGCATAGACCTCCAGCAGTACAAATCCCCAGCACTTCTTGTGAAGTGAACTGCTTCTCCTACCAACAAGAGAAACTTTTCACAGTACAAGAAAGATTACACTCTCCTTTAAAAATAAAACAACTTAATTTGAATCTCCTGTCACTGCATGTTCTGCAAACAGTCTCAGGAGGTAACTTCTACCCAGAGGATTTGTCAAAAAGACTGTTGTGTTCCCAGAAAACGTTGCATCTTTTAGTACTCCCACAATGGAGAATTATACCTACAGCTTTGTGCAAAGCATGGGTTCTTCTTTCAGATCACAATGTCATTTCAGAGGGCCTTTGCAACACAGTGGCCAGAACACAGTGCCACCTGCTAAGATTTGCAGGACTGGTGCCAGTTCTGAAGTTTCTTACATTATAAATACTTTCAAAGGGTTGGTTCTTCTACAGAATGCAAAGAAATTCCCAAGTTCATCCACATGTTGGTTTAAGCCATCCATAAAGAGAAGATACACACAGGAAGCTTGCAGAGTTTTAAAACAAAAAAATCTCCATTTCACTAAAAGCCAACTGGCACAGTAACCTGGAAACTCCAGAGTGCAACCATTAACAGGCCAGTGTGTACGATACCTGAATTCTGGGCCTCAAGCCCTGCCACTTTACTGTCATTTTCAAAGCTTTCTTCACTTTCCAGAGCTGTGATTCAAAACAAAAAAATAAAAGCACATAAAAGATTAGCCCAAGCAATGTCTCATGCAGGATTCAGATCACCAGAATCAAAATCCTAGAATGGTTATTTTTTAAGTATCCATTGGTAACCATCTGCTAAGCAAATTTTTATCTGCTTTCAAGGTCAGCTGGGGTCTGCCAGATGAAGGTGCCTGGGTACTCCTAACCATGATTAAAAGGGTGCTTACATGGTCATTACATTTCAGTTGGAAGCTGCAAGCAGAGGTCACTGAATCCACCAGTTTATCTGGTTGCTTACTGCACGAGTGGGAACATCCTGACCCTAATGTAAGCAAAGGGCAAGTTCACCTGAAAAGTTACTTCTGTGCCCACCCTGCTCTACAGACTCAACTTGGGCAATGCCGTATGCTCACCAGGAGAGCTGCACTCCAAGCAGCCTTCTGTGGACAAGGTTTATTTGTTTAACTTTAGATACAGCAGACTTCTCACCCATTTTATCTTTCTAACAAGAAAGGACAATAAGGTTCAGATGATCCTTTACTCTCATCTTTGATGCAAGTGAACCTGGACACTTCTTACAGAAGCAATAAGAAGCAGTTATCACTGCTAGTACTGCACAAGAAACAGCTACTGAGAACACACCCTTCCCAGTAGACAAATTCCTTTGACATGTGCAGCCCATATGTTCACTCTCACCTTGAGCCTTGAGACAACCATATCACCACCACTTGACAGGGGATACGGTACTTCAACAGAACCTACACAACACTTCCCCTCAACTGCAGGATCCCACACAGTGTTCCTATATAATCCTTTCAACCCAGTTCCTCCAGTCTACAATGCAAAAGCAACACACTGAAAAATAAGGTGTATGAGAAAGATGATAGAAGCCAAGCGGTTACAGGACTACAGATCTTAGAGTGACCTATTTAAAAGATCTTTGGGTTGCTCCAAGAAACAGCTTAGTCAGGCACAATGACCACATGAGGTCTGAATTTGCCCGTTCTCAAGGAGCAGAAACCAAGAAACATATCTTCCTTTAAAATGAGAAATGCACAACCTTAATTTCTTTAACTGCACTTAAACCCTGTCGCACTGCTGATCAGTAGCTGTTACTGGAAGAGTAGCAGGTGCTGATCCTGTTACCCTTCCATCACACATGCCTGATCTGGTTTTCAATAAAATCTCTGGAAAAAAAAAGGCTCTAGTCTCCAAATTGCTGCTTATCGTCTTCCCCACTACAAGTGATGCACCACTTTCCTTGATTCATTTCTAAATCATTTGACAGTTTTGACAGCCATTAAGGTTTCAGAGTTTTCTTTGCATTTAGCTATTTAGATTTCAAGCATCAAAACAAAAGATATTCTACAGAAGAAGTAGGGATATGAATATTTATCCCTGAAACTTACATAGTATCACAGTATTGATAAGGTTGGAAAAGAACTTAAAAGATCATCCAGTCCAACCTAAATCCAACTAAACCAAGTAAACCTAACATCTAACATCGAGATCATGCCACTCAGCACTTCATCCAGACCAACCTTGAACACCTCCAGGGATGGTGACTCGACCACCTCCATGGGCAGCCCTTTCCAAAACTGGATCATTCNCAGGTGCGGTCTAACCAGTGCCGAATACAGGGGGAGGATAACTCCCTCTCCCTGCTGGCCACACCATTCCTTATGCAGGCCAGGATGCCATTAGCCCTCTTGGTCGCATGGTCACATTGTAGGCTCATGCTAAGTTTACTGTCCACCAATACCCCCAAATCTCTTTCTACCTGAGTACTCTCCAAGAACTCCATTCCCAGATGATGTGACAGGCCAGAACCTCACCACAGCACTGTGGTTTCACCAAATCACACAATGTTAGAGATTGGAAGGGACCTCTAAAGATCATCCAGTCCAATGCCCTTGCCACAGGAGTGGCATGATCTAGATGTCAGATATTAGGATTACTTGGTTGGTTTTAGGTTGGACTGGATGATCTTCAAGATCTTTTCCAGCCTCATCATTACTGTGATACTGTGCTCCCCTAGATCACAGGAACATGTCCAGGTGAGTTTTAAACATCTCCAGAGAAGGAGACTCCACAACCTCTCTGGGCAACCTGTTCCAGGGCTCTGTCACCCTCACCATGAAGAGGTTTCTTCTCATCTTTATGCGGAACCTTCTATGCTCCAGCTGACACACATTGCCCTGGTTTCCAATTATCAGTTGTCCCATTCCAGAAAGAACCTTGTACTTCCAGTTTAATTATTTTATAATCTCCCTGATCACTGAAAGCCAGTTAAACAATGCTGCCAAGACCACACACTACAGCAGTAGCTTCCCAGTAACTAGTTTTAGCACCCATTTTCTATAACAAAACTATGGATATTGCTGCAAATACTGGTATTTGTTTCTAAAGCTTAAGAACTCACCTCAATTACTGCACCAATGCCTGCTGGGATCAGCACCAGTAAACTTGTTTGCTCATCCAAAAGGAAAAGAAATATTACCACAGTACTAAAGCATCGCCAGAGCACTAGACAGAAAAGAGCAAAACAAAAGGCTTATCAATATTTAAATGAACAGTTGCCAGAAGTCTGCTTTGTTGTTTAATTGCTAGATTTTTCTGAAGTAGGAACGAGCACCTATTTCAACACAATCCTCCCATGCTCTTCCTCTGCCCCACTTCTTCCCACCACACCCACAAGCTTCTACTGCTCTTATTTACAAGAAAGCTCAAATCAAACAACAGCATTACATACAGTGTTTTCCCCAACACAAATATTTTGGAACCTACAGTTATCTAAAGGACAACAAGGGACTTGGGAGGACAGCACTATCCATGAGAGCACATTCTCTCTACCCACAGGATTTTTTCCTGGTCCTCATCATTTTCTCAGAGTACTTTTCCACTCTGTCAGCAAGGGAAATGCAGTACCTGACTTAACATTGAACTAATTCTCAATTGCAAGACAGTCAAACTTCAGAAGCAACGAGAGTGCTTAAAGACAAGGGATATGTGAGTGCAATGCTAAATTAGAATCACCCTGTTAGCTGTTGCTCTTGCAAGCATAAAAAAGTCTCATTTGCCCTCATGTTGAAAAGACAAATTGTCAACTTAGAACAAGGCTGAAAACACACTGTATATGTCACACAGCACACGCACAACACTTCATGTTCTGGGCCATACCTGCTTTTGTAGACATTCCAATCATGTTCCTCTTTTTCTTCCAAAAACTGATGTCATTTTTAAATGCAAGGAAATCAAAGAGAAGCTGCAAACAGCAAAAAACACACTCATTTGCTTGGAACATTCACTAGAGACTGCCAGCTGAACTGTTAAAAATGCATTTAAGATGGATTTAAAAAAAAACCTCTTACAGCAGCTTTAAAAATAAGACATCACAAATAGAAGCTAAAAATAAAAACAGTTACAGAAGCTCGAGCTCTAAGAGCAGTGCAAAATGACAGGGAAAAACTCCAAATACTGATACAATGCTATACAACGCACTGTCCTGTATAGACAGTGACCCAATACAAAGTAATACATGGAGAGGATGAAGAATGAGGACCGTGAGGAACTTCTCATCAAGCTAAATTAGATTCAAAGTGCTTTGCACTGGAAGGATTTTAAAACAAATCAAATCCTACACTACAGCAAGTAGGATTTCCTGTGTATTTCATCACAAAGACAACAACCTAAACTTCAGGGAGTTTCTAGCACTGAATGTAATTGCAGTGAGTGTTTTGTTCAGTGTCTTCATGCCTTATCTTTTTCAGTATTTCCTTTAAGCATTCACTGTCTTAAAAAAATAATTCAAGAAATTTTTCCATCAGAGAATTTTAAAAAGTTGTTTGCTTTTCTGTTTACTTTGAGCAAACAATGCACAAAAAGTATTAGAAATGCTAGTTCCAGTCCACAAAAACCTTACCAGCTGATAAACAGAAGAGGAAAAGTAAATGACTGGGAAGCCAAAGGATGTGATACAACAGTAAGTTGTACAGAATATAAGTACAGTGAAACACAGCATACCCAGCAAGTTCCTATTTATTGCAGAGCACGGAACACGTATTGAGTGTGACTGCAGATGACAGTAATGTTCCCAGTAGAACAAAGAATTATATCTAAATCAAGACATAATGCCGAGAGAGGCACAGCAACTAATCATGACTAGAACTCAAAGCTCTGGATTTTACAGCAAAAACCTTTTTAAGTAATTTAAATCAGTTGATCTAAGTTTCTTCAGAGATTAGAAGTCAGAGACTCCAATCCTACTAATGCTGTCCCAGCTGTGATGCTGTAGCAATAAATCTGTGACAACTCAACAAAACTGGAACCAGTGCTGACAGATATTAATTCTCAGAGCTTTGGTTCAATTGCAAATGAAAATTCATGTCTTGAGATATTTATACTATTTCTGTATTGAAAACACAACTGACTTGTAGCAGACGTCACTTCCGTTGCTCTGCAGAAATCACTATTTCAAAAACATTTCTTTATAAATGAACTGAAATTCCACTCCTCTTCCCCTTTTAAACGTCAGACGCAGTAACTCCTAAAACCCAGGATTTCTCCACTTACATGGAATGCCGCTACGAAGAATGTCAAAGCCAGAAAATACAGATTAGTATCAACAAAAATGCCTTTCACTTCATCTGCATCCTTTTCTGAAAACCCTAAGAGAAAAGACAAGTAATTAAGCAAGTATCACAATATGGTTAATTGCTGTTACACAAGAGTCCAATCTTCCATCACCTTCACATGTTTTTGTTCTGGAATCATAAATTCAAAATATGTTGGCAGCTTTAGCGGTAAGACCCACATCCACCTATATTTTGGTGAGTTCTTTAGCTTGCCTTAAACAAGCAAAGGCAAAGTTATAAGATGACTGAGGTGCCTTTAACTACAGCGTAAGTCGAACATCAGAGGCACAAATGGCAAGACACAGGAAGTCATTCTGACTTGAGTAAGAAGATTGTTCAGGTTGGGCTCTGAACTTTTATTTGGTCATTGAGAAAAGTGAGCTTTGCCTTACAAACTGAAAAATGAAAAGGGGACTACACTGTAGAGGACAACAAAGACCAGTGAGAAACATGGCCAGTATGTAAAATTAGAGACCCCAGATCACAGACATCAACAATTCTGACAGTCCTTGAAGAATTAATTTGGAAACTTCCTCTCAACAAAGGGAAAGAGGCAAAGCCCATTCATAGCTGTAATAAGCATTCTTTGCTGTCTTATCAAACCTCCTAAAGAAGGAATGCTCCTATTTTGTTATATACTGGTCAACCACTAATTCAAGCAATGTTATTAATCTTGGACAGGCTTGTATGGTTGCCAGCACCACGGGCTGCGTTTTCCAGAAGATACACCACCCCTTTGAACTTCTTCAGCCACTGCAGTGATGCTTCCTTCACAAAGCAGAAAGTTCCAGACACTGTGATTGACATGGTACTAGTTATTACTCTGGTGAATCTAGGATGATCTATCCTGTTTCACCAGCTGTTCTGCACTGCAGCGAGAAGATGATCATACCTAATTTACACTGACTTAACAATTTCACTACTAATCTAAGTTTTCTAAGTTATTCCAAAAAGAAAATGCTAAACCTCATGTTTCACTATGTACATAGAACACAAGCAGCACTCTCACTAAGCTTTCTTTCCCAGTCCAAGGAGGTACACCAGAGGTATTCTTAGCTTAGCCTGCAACAGACACAGAAAATCTTGACTCGCAGTCAAGTTAAAGTATATAGGAACTGTGTCTTACAACACTACACACTGAAACGAGTGCTGGACCAGAACAATGTCTGAGTTGTTTTGGGTTTTTTTACAGAGGAATTAATGCCTCAAATATTAAGTTGTCCATCATAAATCATTATTTGAGATATGTCAGAGAATAACCAAACCCTGTCCCTCTTACAGACTACATTTTGGTGAACAAAGAACAGCACTAAGAAGCAGCACTGCTCCTGCCTGTGTTTCTTGGGAAACTGGCAGACTACTGCATCTAATGATAGTAAAAACTCAGAAACAAACTGGGAAGGACTTAAGAATCATTAACATAATAGACCAGCACAGCTTTTAAGATTTGTTGCTCTGAAAGAAGTTGAAAATGCTGTCTGAAGAGCTTAAAGAGAGAGGATCATATACATCAACATCAGTTCACCTGCAATGTACTCCCTTACGCTAGCATAAGGCAGCCAATTACAGCGCAGTGAGAGAAAACAATCAGCAAAAATGACCGAAAATTAGATGCAGATTTTTTATTTCCAGCTTTACCTTAAGGTAAAACCACAAAGGATTTGTAGCATTAAACCTTTTCACCAGCTAACCAGAAAAAGCAGAGGGTTATCTGTCACCTGTTACTTACAAAAAAAAAGATGGAGGGGTTGGTTTGGGGTTTTTTTGGCCTAAAGGCAATTAAAGATAAAAACCATACCGAACTGTTGTAGGGAGTACACAGCATCCTGCATGTGGATCCAAAACCGGAGCTTTCCAAGAGATATTTTGTCATATGACACTGTAAGAGGTAGTTCTGTTGTTGAACGATTTATAACCTGTGTTTAAAAAAGACATTGTAAAATTTTTAACAGCAGAACCTTGCAACTTTTATTCTCATGAATTCTGAAAAAAAAATAAAGTGGTTATATTGCACTGTGATTTAACCACACCATCTTAACAGATTGTTTATGTTTTGAAAGGGAGTAAGATCTTACACTTCTATAATGTACTTGAAGTCTTTGGGGATTTTTGCCAAGAAAGGTTAGATTAGAAGTTAGTTCTGCTCAAATTCTTAGCGCAGACTCACTGTTACGAGATACAAATGCCCCAGAGACAACAGTTCCCTCTGCTGGTCTCAGTTCAAGTAGCAAAATGAGACAGTTCTTCCTTGAATGCATATGGTAAGATTAACTAAAACCAAAAGATAAAAGAACAACCAACCTGCCAAACAAACAACAACAAAAACACCCTAAAGGATAAAACTTTACTAAATTACTAAATTAAAACAATGACAACTCAAACAAAAACAAAATATAGGGAAGCAAGATGATCTTGCTTTCTCAGACTGATGAAAGCAGCACAGTGAGAGCAAGCTACTTTGCCTACAAAACACGGGGTATGAGGTGTTCCAGATATCATCTTGCTGCTTCAAGAAAAATACATTTCTCCATTCTGTCTATATTTTGTATATATTTTACTTATGGTGAGAACTACCTGGAGCACCCTTGGGCTGCAAACACAGAAAGTCTTAAACTGTGTCAGTTCCTGCTGCTGTGACTGTCATTCCAGCAAGTTTGAAACACAGAAAAAAATGTGCCTCCACACATTAAAATTCACCTCAGCTACCTAGGTGTAAGTTCAGGCAGTATGTATGAAAGGACAGCTCAAGACTAGACAGGCAGGCACTCTGGATTGCAACAGCTGATGATCTATTGCCTCCAGCTCCAAATTACTAGCCAATCAAGATTCCCATCTCAGAACTGCTACTCTACACTGTGTCTGTTTCTACAGTGATTAATTAGCTGACATCTATTTGAGGTTAATGAGCTTCTCCTGATCCTTAAGATAACAGAGCATGGTTTAAGCCTCCTGTACAGGTCAATCAGGTATGTACTGGGGATTATGTTACCTTCCCAATTCCCTCTTTCCTCTAGTACAGTTTCCAACCTCACCACCCTCCAGGGCTCTGCAAGCTTTTCAGCGACAGAACATGCAGGCAAGAGAGAAGAAGGAAAGCAGAGCAAGGTTTATAAATACAGCAGAAAGTACAGAAGAGACAAATTAAGCTACAACAACCAAGGGTCTCTGAACTGCCTAGAAAAAAAGGAAAAACCAAAACAAGGCGGTTAGAGCTGACAGCAGAGAATGCTGGCAAGATTCTACAGCTGTTTGCCACCAGTTACACAAACAACTTCCACGGTTCTATTTAAAGGATGCCTGTAATCCACCCCTTTTCATTCCAGTTTCTGTCTATCAAAGATAGCATCAGTATCTGTGTGAGGAAAGGAAAAGAAACTTCACCTGTGCAGAGCAAAGAGATAACAAGACTTTTGCAAAGGTACTGTAAGTAAAGTGCACCCAGCACAGTGCACAAAACACTACCAAGGAATTAATGGTAGCACAGAGAGAAAGCTTGACTGCAACACAAGACAGACAGAAATTCTTCAGTATCAAAACTAAATGAAAATTAGACAAGTGAACTCTCTCTCAGAATCTGATGCAATCCCCAACCCCCCTGAGTTGACAACAACATTTAAGAACACGAGGAACACATAAGACCTAGATTACAATGGTTACCACAGAAGACTCACAGCTCGGTCAGAATTAAGAGTCCAACATCTCCACAGCCTAGCATAAACGGAAATAATGCATCTTCAACTATGTGACATCAGGTCACGCTAACAAACCAGCATCTGCTCCCTTACTTACAGTCAAATACGAACCTGGTTTCACCAAACTGTATCATCCTCTTTCCTTTTTCTTTCCTGCTCTTCATTTACTCCTCTTATCTTTCTACTTTTGAGACAGCTCTTTCTGCAGAGCAAGTCACTATTGGGAACCCACACAAACCAACACTGAAGGGGAAGTTTAACAGTTTTGATGGAATAGTCTTTGCAGCACTTCTCAGGATCCTTCCTGAGCGCACTGCGGGAATATCATTAATAACCTGAGAATGCTGCGTTTACTTGCAAACTGGGGACATGACTTAACCAGTTGGAAGCTCACACAAATGTACTCAACTAAATGAGCTGTGGTAACACACTTAAAAGGACAGAGATCAAGACATGACAGAAGTCTATCTAGAGAAACGTTGAACAATACGATGTGCTATCGAGATTCGTAACAAGTGCTCAGGGGATAATTTTGCTGAACAAGCTTGGGTTGGAAGGGATGTAAGTTCTTAAAGAAGATTCTTTCCCAACACTAAGTAATGAAATTATTTGTCTGAGCTGAAGTTAATGAAATCAGAGACACAATTTAGAAGGCCTATGGAAAACTTACTTCTACCAAGACTTCCAGCTAGAAGATGCTTCTGGGATATTCTCCAAGACTTTTGTTCTCTCTTAACTAAGAGCTGCTATAGATGAATGTGGTTTGGATGCAGGGAACTGCCACATGTAACTTGCAGTAAAAGAACTGTACGTTTTCTCACAAAAGAAAAGTTGGACAAAAGCCAAATACAGAAAAGTCTATCTAAACATTTTTTAAAAGTTTTTTTTTTAACTGCAAGGATGACTGAACACTAGAAGAGGTTGCCCAGCTGAAGAAGGTCCTGAACAACCAGCTTTAGGTGACCCTACTTTAAGCAGGGGTATTGAACTAGCCATCTCCAGAAATGTCATCCAATCTCAACCTCCTGTAATTCCTTTAGTAAAGTTTCCCAGTGCTGATTTGAGCATACAAGATGATTTGATGTACTGCACACCAAGCTTTCAAGTGTTGAAGTCACTTTCACGTGACAGAACACCAGCAAGTTAATTGTTTGGAGACAGGAGGGTAGTTACTACCTTATCTCAGTGTAACTCCAGCACTGTCTGTGCTGCTGATGCTCATTTCCCTGGAAACCTTGAGAAGCTGCTGTGGGATGCTAACATAACTTCTTCAGCTTTGGAAGACAAACTCATGAGATTGTTCGCAAAACAGATGACACTGCAGTGATGTCATCTATATCCACCCAAAAGGCAGATGCAGTGGAATCAGTTATCATCTGGTGGAACACGAGGAAATGCTTGACAGGTATTTCTACCAGAGGCGAGTCTCAAAACCCAGGTCCTGACCACGTAAAGTTAAAATGGTCATTGACTTTTTAAAACAGTTCTTTAGTGAAATTATATCTCTGCAGTACAGCAAATGACCCATGACAAAATCAGAATTAAAACAACATTGCAGATTACTTTATAAAAAGTAACTAAAGGCATTTGATTACTCACCATCAAATCTTTCACTCTGTTGCTTAGCTGATCAATAAATAGTATTGGAAGGTAATGCACTGTGTTCCCCAACTGAACCCTAGGATGTTTAAACATGGAATTTATTATTGTGGTGATCTAAAAAGAAACTGCTTTTATTCAAGTTAGCACTCATTCATCAGTTTCAGATGTACTCGTGCAGATATTTCTCAACATCTCATCAAGCACATTTCCTTTGAACACACAGAAAAAAGAAATCACTAGCCTGGAGTCTTTTGCTGTCTGTATAAAAACGTAGGCATGTGATATTTGATTTCTTAGTTTGTTTTAACTTTTCTGTAGAAACACAGGATAAGCAAAAAAAACCTCAACAGTGCAACAATGATAAGTTTCTGCCACCTCTCCCACTCCTCTGCACCTCTGATGACACCTGCCAGGTCAGTAATAGTACGTGCTGTAGCCAGCCTGGGACTAAATACAACAGCTGGTATGCAGGAAGGCTGGATTTCTGCTGGGAAGAGTGCACAATGGGCAGAAATATTCTGTGTCTTCTCCTCAATACAAGTCCTCGTTCAGGTTGATATGTCATTCCACCAACCTGCATGAAACCAATACAAACTTCCCAGACTTCAAGCTCCTCTAAAAAACTGGGTGTTCAAAAGTTACTTAGCGTATTATGCACTTGCTTTTTCAGTACCTTTGAAAGGTATGTAGCCTAATGCCCTAGGAGGGACAAATTCCTAAAGCTCTTCATCAGACAGGCCATTACCTACACTGTGAGGCTCTTGGTGAAAATCTGTGCAACAAGCAAAATGGAGCATTTTAAAGCCTTAAAGTTCAATTGTAGTTTTTGACAAAAGAAAGACGTTCTTATGCATGCTAAGATACACCACATACAGTAGGCAACAGGAATATAGGAAAGTACTAAACAGAGGCTTGAAAATACCACTTGGTTATCTAACAGAAGAGGTTTAGATTTCTATAAAATAACTACAGTTAAAGCTTCTGCTTTGGGGTATTTTCTATCCAAACTCTTTCCTGTGTAATGCAATGACAGAACGGCACTAATGTGCATCCAAACATAAGCAGAAAAAACATCCTCAGTCGTGAACCTTAACTCAACCCCTTACAGTTAGGGGCCTATTTTGTGAGTTCCCAAGTTTATCTGTTCTGGCTGAAGAGCTATCCTAGAATACCTGGCTCTGCTGATTAAGCAGCTACTTCTGGATACTTGTAGAGAAAGGCTTCAACTCCAAGCAGCACAAGCCAATACAGTACTATTTATATGGTTAACACTGGAAGTAATTTAAGTTGTGAACAGAAGCTACTGCCTGCATTTAGTGGCCTGAAAACCTCTCCCTCTCTATTTATAGCATTTTCTTGAGAAAATGACAATGTAGGAGCACACATTGTCAAAGTAAAATAAAACAAATCATCAAGAGAGAAAAAAATTGTCACTGGAGATGAGCTGTGTCACTTCTGCACTTGCAGTCTATACAGATAACTTGCAGATGAAGGGTAAGTGGGAAGGCCAAAGCACAGTAACTGCTTTAAAGGCCACAGGTATGATCTGAGGACAAGGGGGTATGAAGTCTGCTGTGAATGTTTTACTTCTATCTTTGTAGTTTTGCTTTGCTTTACTACAGTAACTCCAAACAAGTATTCTAATCTCTCAGCTGCCCATGGGCAAGATAACTCCAGTGAAGTTTTATAGTACATCACTATCAAAATGCCAGCAGCAAGAACATCTATTGTTGTCTCCTAAGCACCGATTTAAACGCAAGACACTGAAAGAGGCCGTGAGAAATGCACAGAAAGCTGGTAACAAGAAAATTTCCAAAACTAAGTCATCAACTTACATTTTCATGTAACGGTGAACATCAGCAGGAAGGGATGAACCATCAAACACAAAATCTTCTACCATGATGTTTAAGGTTAATCTTGATCTCCAGTGAGAGATAGGTTCATCCAGAGCATTGGTCTGTTTTTCTGCTTCTATTTGCTTTAAAAATACAATGTATACACACACTGCTAAACAACACAGAATTCAGAGTTGCACTGTAAATCACCAAAGCAGGGAGTCATTAACTGCATGACAAAACAGAACACACTGAGGCACACCTGATTTAATTTTAACCAGAACCAGCATTTAGCTGGAACAGGACAGAGCAGGTGGTAAAGGGCCATCATAATCTGACACTGAGAAAGACTTCACTGCCCATCCATAGCCTTCTTAATCACAGTGAATATTTGGCTAATTAATCCTAATGCCTCAGTGATGTGGGTACTAGTCAGAAAAAGCCACTATGACATAACATCTGTAGAGTAGCCAGATGTTACTTTGAAGCAGTCAAAGAACAAGGATAATCAATCATTTTCATTTTGCAAGTAAAAGTGGGCCATTTGTTTTGACCTTCTGAGCTGCCAAAAGCTGCAAGAAGTGGTGCTAAAACAGAGTGTGACCTGAGCTTCCAGCAGATGCTTATCCCCAGGGTGTTCCCTTTGCTTTTACTTGAATCCACACCACTTATTCTGACTTTTAGTGTGAAACTCCAGCCTCAACTCATGTTCAACTTCTGACAGGATTTAGAGACAGCACTGCAAACTACAAGTGTATTTCAGATTGCAAAGAACGACATGGAATTCTCATCTCTACTTGAGAATATGACGGCACAACAGCCATTCACAAGTGTTTCATTAAATAACACACTATTCTTCTCTGACTGGTGAGCAACCATAGCATTTGTCAAAGGAAACAGTCTTATTCTCTTGAAGTGGAAAGTAAAACCTGCCAAAAGCATTCTGACACTCACCAATGTCAAAATCAAATTTACACCTCTGCTTCATAAAAGCAAAGCTTATTATTTCAGAATGATCCATTTCACTACAGAGAGCAGCAGCATGATGTTACAGAACAATGCAGTATTTCTACCAAAAGCAATGATTCCTTAAAGAAATAATCAATATTAACTATAGCTTTAATAGCAGCCAGTGTTACAAAGGGCTCTATCAGTGTGCAAGCTGAAAGTCACCAAGATGCAAAGACACAAGCCCAGCAGCTGTTAACACCAGAAATGCCTATAAAAGAAATTACTTCTTTTTGCATCTGTTTATCTACAGGTCACAAATCCACCTACCTGTGTGGATGATTCTCCAGTAAGCAAATTAATTTCTTCAGGTTTAGGGACCATGTACGTGGTCAGAGGACTTACTATATGCACCTGCTTACCATCATGCCAAGGTAAAATGCCAGCGTGATGGAGAAATATGTAGGCATATAACGTGCCGTTATTGCGGGTTTTCTTTGGTACAGAGACATTCACGGTCCTAAAACACAAAGTGAACGTTACAAGAAAAGTAAATGTTGAAATACTTAGCTAGTACGTACAAGGATCAGAGAAGATCCTTACCAGCAAAAAAAGAAGAGGTTGGGGAAGTTATAAACAAAAGAAAAAAAGACTTCTAGGTTGCCTGGCAGACAATTAGTTCTGGCTGCTATGTCCTAGTGAGCCATGGCTGGACTGGATCCATCTATACGCTCCAGTATACACACAAACACATACAGATCATTAGAGGTTGGAAGGGACGTCCCGGGGTTATTGAGTCAAATCCCCCTGTTCAAACAGGGCTGCAGACAATCAGATAGGTCACACAGAAACACATTAAACAGGTCTTAAAAGATTCAGAGGAGATGATTCCAGAACCTCCCTGGGCAGCCCCTTCCAGTGCTCTGTAACCCTTACAAGGGTAAAAGTTTTTTTCTTATGTTGAGGTGGAACTTCCTGTGTTCCAACTTACCCTCTTGTCCTATCACAGGATACAAGTGAGAAGAGATTTCCTTCCTGACACCCACCCCTCATGGATTTATAGATAGTGATTAAGTCCCTCATAGAGACGTAAGACTTGCATTTCCCATGTTGAACTAGTACCTTATGATAACTTTCATCCAGTTCATCCTAAATAACACAGGACTGCATGATCAGCTCTTTTGCTGTTTTCCCCTGCCAACAGGCGACAGGGCCAAAATGACGACAGAGCTTATTTATTCAACACATCAGAGGCTGTCTTCTGTATCAGACTGTACACACAGGCAAGAGTTTAAAACAAAAGCAGCAAGTTTTGCCAAGCACTTTGCATAAATTAAGAAGAGTTTGTCTGTCAATGCCATGTGAAAGTAGCACAGTGTTTCCATTATGGCAGGCACTTTAGCAATGTCTATTTGTTAAATATTCTGGGAAATTTTAATCAAAGAACAAAATTACTGGTTTCATTAACTTTGCCCTCAACTGCAAGGCTGAAATACAACTAATCACTTTTCTGCCTTAACATGGCAAGTAGTTATTACCTTATGAAAACGTCAAACTACACAGCCTGTGCAGCATGCAAGAAGTAGCTTTAACCCCAAAACAAATAATGTAAGAATCACTCTACTCTAAAACAACTACCCCGGTCTACCTTGCTTCATACACATAACTACCAGTTAGGACACACACTTCAGAACTCAACGAAGAACTCACTGTTTGGATGCCTACCTTTCAAATTTGGACTCAATATCAAAATCCTCCACGTTCAGAACCAGTTCTACATTACTCTCGGCACCAATGCTTGACCGTGTGGTAGTATAGACACTTAACTGAAACCAAAACACAGCACAGACATATCAGAACACAGAAATACTGAGTGGGTATGCTTGGAGTTGGTATGCCTGTGCTTCAGCTTCACTGATTTCATACTCACACGATGGTTATACATGTCAGATAAATAAGTACTCAAAAAATTCCACGTCAGCTTCAGCTCCTTTTTGGGGCAGGCACACACTGTTATGCAGCCACTGAATGCATTTTTGTCAGATGACCCATGCTGGAAGTCAAAGACTTCCACACCATTTCTGAGCTACTTCAGCCGGGCAGCTCCATTCCATGTATGTGTGCACAGATATGTCAAACTCCTAAGAAAACGCTCTGCTTCTACTAAAGCCACAGCCCTGGCCATTCCCCACAGGGCAGGGAAAGCTGCACAGGAGTCCAGACCCTTTACAATCACAGAACAGTGGGGGCTAGAAAGGACTTCTGAAGATCACATAGTCCAACCCCCCTTGCCAGAGGAGGATGCCCTAGAGCAGACCACACAGGAACACATCCAGGCAGGTTTTGAATGTCTCCAGAGAAGGAGATTTCACAACCTTTCTGAGCAGCCTCCGCCAGGGTATTGTTACCCTTGCTGTGACAAAGTTTCTCCTTATGTTGAGACCTGCGTTCAAGTTTGTGCCCACTGCCAACCTGTCCTGCTGGGCACCACTTTGTCGAGCCTGGTCCCATCACCCTGACACTCGTTCTTTAGATACTTATAAGATTATATTTGTAAGATCTGCCCTCAGCCTCCTCTTCTCCAGGCTTAACAGCCACAGCAATCTCACTCTCTCCTCATAAGTAAGCTGCTCCAGCCCCCTGATGATCTCAGTGGCAATGTGCTGGACTCTCCGCAGCACCTGCCTGTCTCTCTTGAACTGGAAGCCCAGACCCGGACGTAGTATTCCCGATGTGGCCTCACCAGGGCAGAGCAGAGGGCAAGGAGAGCCTTCCTCTATCTACTGGATCCCGACCCAGCGGCCGCCGCTCCTCGCTCACCTGCAGCTTGGGCCTCCGCGCCAGGTAGGGCCAGACGCAGCCGCCCGCCGCCGCGGTGCCGCCCTCTGCGGCAGCCGGGCAGGCCCTAGTGCAGACGATGCCGTACATGACCCAGCATGTGTGCGCCACGTAGACAGCGAACAGCCCCACCGCCAGCCCGGTGAAGGAGCTGCGGCTCAGCATGGCGACCCCGCCGCCGGCTCCCGGCGACCTCCGCCGCCTCGCGCTGCCGCCGCCTCCGCCACCACTCGCGCATCCCCCGCGCGCCGGAAGTGACGTCAGAAGAAGCCACCGCCCCACGATTGTCTCCGGACGGCGTCAGGGGTGGGGCCCACGCCGTGGCCACCGTGCAGAGATGTGGGCTACCGGCGGAGGGGCCTTCACGACCTGTCGTGGAATGACTGCCCTGTCGTAATCCATTCTGTAGCGAACAGGCGGGCATCTGCGCAGGGGCTGGTGTCGCGCCCTGGCGACCGTGGAGGCAGCGTCTGGCGTCAGTGCCCAGGGGGTCAGCTGGTTGCTTTAGAGCGATAGCGAAAGGAGAAATGTACTTAACCAGGTTCCGTGTTCAAAACTGCCCTCGGCATCGCTGCGTGACTCCTAAACTTCCAGCGGAGTAAAACCTAGATTACATGCTGGGGTGGACAGTGGCTCAATAGTTTTTCCTACTTGGAGTGAAATGACACTTGCTGTCACCTACAGACACAGAATCACAGAAGCATTGAGGCTGGAAAAGCCCTCTGAGCTCATCCAGCCCAGCCCATGACCTAACATCACCACATCGGCCAGACCAGGACACCAAGGGCCACAGCCTGTTTGTCCTTAAACACCTCCAGGGATGGGGACTGCACCGCTGCCCTGGGCAGTCCGTTCCAGGGTCTGATCAAACTTTCCCTGAGGAAGGGCTTCCTAACATCCAACCCTGGCAGCTTCAGGCACTGTTCCTTAATCCCGGCGCTAGCTGCTTGGGAGAAGAGCCCCCCAAGGGACTGCAACCTCCGTTCAGGGATACTGTCGAGAGGGAGAAGGTCACCCCTGAGACCCCTCCAGACTCAACACTCCCAGCTCCCTCAGCCTCTCATCAGACTTTCCCTCCAGTCCCTTCTCCAGCCTAGTCACTCCTGTCGACCCACTCCAGCCCCTCAATTTCTTTCTTGGAGTGAGTGGCCCAGAACTGCCCTCAGTACTCAGGGAGAGGCCTCATCAGTGCCCAGTACAGGGGGAGAATTATGTCCTTAGTCCTGCTGACCACACTATTCCTGATACAAACCAGGATGCCACAGTGTTTTTGGGTCACCTGGGCACACTGTTGGCTCCTGTTCAGCTGATTGTCAACCAGCACTGCCAGGTTCCTCTCTGCTGGGTTGCTCCGTCCTTTAACAGCTGCATGGCTAGCCTGATGGGCCAAAGAACATCTGCTTCCACCCCATGATATTAGTCACTGAAATTAAGACAGATGTGAACAAGTCTTCCCTCAAAATGACTATCATGAGGAATATATGTCAATTCTATGGTAAATTCCTCCAGCGTTTACTCGTATTCACTAAAATGTTCATCTGGCACCCACTGGACCTCATTATGCATTTTCCCACCCTCTTTTAGGTATTTCTCGTGTAGGTTGGGGAAGGGTCTGGAGAACAGGCCTTACAAGAAGTGGCTGAGGGAGCTGAGGCTGGTTAGTCTGAAGAGGAGGAAGCTGATTGGAGACCTTCCTGCTGTCTAGAACTGCCTGACAGGAAGGTCTAGAGACGTGGGGGTTGGTCTCTTCTCACACGGAAGAAGCAACAGGACAACAGGAAATTGCGTCAGTTTGCACTAGGAGCAGTTTAGGTTGCTCATAAGGATATACTTCTTTACCGAAAGCTTTATCAGGCCTTGGCACAGGCTGCCAGGGAAGGGTCTGAATTGCCATCCCTGGCCATGTTTAACAGTCATGGAGATCTGGAACTCAGGGACAGGGTTTAGTGGTGGTCTTGGACAGCTGGGTTCATGGTTGGACAGTTGGTTGTAAAGGTCTCTCTGAACCTAAATGATCCTAGGAGTCTATGTAACTAAGTGGAGTGCTGGAGCACTTCTGGAACCCCTTTTCTGAATCGTATTTAATCTTTCCATACCCTTCTTTAGGCACAGAAAATGGAGCTGCAGTCAATACTACTGTCCTCCTTAGGGAAACCAACATAAACCCAACAACCAAACCAAAACCAACACACACAAACACACCTCAAACACCCTTAAACCCCTGCATTTCTTACTCCTAGCTCTCAGGTAAACAAACATTGTTCTCCTACACACACCACCACCCAGAACATGTGTGTACCCTTTCCCGTATTGTAAACTTTATTGTTCATAGAAAAGTACATCTGAAAATCCACAATAATCCAGAGGAAACACTTTTTTTTTTAATTTTTAATTTGGATTCATGTGAAAAATTCAATTTACAAGCCATTCATAGGGAAAACATCCAGCTGGGAAGAAGGAGCCATGACTGTGTACTGCACACCAGTATGTATTGTTCCCTCGTATTGAATCGTCGTACAACTGACATGGCATAGTTTGTATGCATCACTTGGCTCAGGTCATTACACACTAGAGTTCATTTGCTAACAAGTGAAGAACGCTCCTTTTAAGAACTGACTGACAGCTGGAGTTCAGGTGTAAAGTTCAATCATACCATTTTAAACACTGAAAAATGTACAAACCCAAGTTATTTTAAAAAAATAGCATTCGTAGTCTTCCATGCCTGTTGATAAAAATATAAAAATCAAATGTGCAGCACCGAAGCTACACTTTTTGTTCTGCAAAAGTACTTCCACTGTTGGAACCACTGCTACAGCCATTCTCAGGTCACCAATTGGTTTTGCTTTTCTGGTCAGTTTAGTGCAAAGGTGATGGTCTGTGTGCACACGCTGCAGCAGCCACGGGAGGGAAATTCACCACAGGAAACAGGTACAGTGTTTATCCAGCAGCAATACATTCTGTTACAGATTCATACCACATATCCACAGGTGATTAGAGTGAAAAACTGGAACGCGAACATACCAGGTCTGCCTAAGAAGCCTTGGAGCCCGCAGAAGTTGTATTGCTCATGGAACAAGCAGGATCTTGCAAGTGAGTTCCCACAGAGCAGCTTCCTGCTGTGTCAGCACAGGTTTTCAACCGAAAGCATCCTCTTCATGGCAGTGTCCTAATGTGGATTCAGTGGTACTATGAGAAAATTGGATCATTTACATGCTTTCACATTTCAGTTCTGCAGTGTGTTCCAAACCACAGCAGTATTTTTTCCAAAGCATAGAAATTATATGCACATTTAATAACAATTCAAGAGATTAAAGCTATTTTTTCCTCGGAACTGTTTCTCAGCTTGATGGTAATTCAATTTCATTCTTCCAAAACGATGAACTAGCATCTGTGATCAAATTAGAAAAGTCTGGCTTATCTGGAGAGGTGCTGGGAATGTGTTCACAAAGTGCTTCCGTTGAACAGATGCCAGATCATTTCAGCACAATGCTGTAACACTGAGGCTGTAATCGTACATCATACAAGGTTAGCAGGTGCTTGATCTGGATCCTCCTCCAGGAAACAAATCTGTTGCTTCTACAGAAATTTACCTCTGATCTATTTCTATTGTCACCGAGTTACAGGAAGCTCTTAGAGCAGTTAAAGAAAGCAATATAAACAAACTCACCAAGCACCAACAACCACAGGGACTAGAAGCTGTAATGGTTCCACTTTGTAAATAGCACACGACTCTTAAGGAGAGATGTTTATCCACAGAGGTAAAAATACAATTTCATTTTTAGACATTTACTTCAAAACTGCTTTTGTAACCTGGAAATTACGCGCTGGCTAACCTCAGTCTTCCTTCCGAAATATAAGAAATATTTTGCTTGGACTTTGTTATAAAAAAAAACGTAGGACAAAAATATATTCTTGGGCTGCACCAGACCTTTACAAGTTTATTTAATGAGCGTTTCAAATACAAAATTGTTCTCATGCTGGATAGTGAATAAAAGCCATGTATTTGGGAGTTCCCCACATACATTCATAGACTTCAGAGTAACTGACTGGCAGATGAATTTCATATGCAGTACCATGGTAGGATGAAAAGTGTCTGAGCCTTGACTTCCACATCCATAAGGAGACTCTGATATCACAATACAAACCCCAAAAGAATCCTTTACCTAACGGCAGGCACAAGTTAAAGCAGTACCTGGGCCCCTAGTCTTGGGTAGAATTACTAAAACAGGACTGTAATAGTTATCTGCTGCTTACTTCTAGGCAGAAAAGTCCATGAACGTCACTTAAGCTTAAGAGGAAGCAAGGTATCCCTCAGGCCACAACACACCTGCAAATAACAAAGAGCACAAACAGCAGCTAAATATAGAGAAAACTGAATTCACCAGCCCAAAAGGAGAGAAGATCCTTCTTTTGTTCGCCCTTCTGACATCCTGGGGTGGATAGAAGGGGAGTGGTTAGTACATGGAGAAAGGATCTCCTCCTCCTCTACCCTGCGTTGGTGAGACTACTTCTGGAATACTGTGTCCAGTTCTGGGCCCCTCAGTCCCCAAAGAACACCAAACTGCTTGAAAAGTCCAGTGCAGAGCCTCAGAGATGATGGAGCGTCTCCCTGATGAGGAAGGGCTGAGGGAGCTGGGTCTCTTTTTCGCTTGGAAAAAAGGGGACTGAGGGGTGACCCCATTAATGTTGATCAATATGGACAGGGAAGGAGCCGGGCTCTGCTCAGTGTCATCCAGTGATAGGACAAGGGGCAACAAGTATAAGCTGGAACAGAGGAGGGTCCACATAAATGTGAGAAGAATCTTCTTCATGGTGAGGGTGACAGAACATTGGAAGGGGCTGCCCAGGGGAGTTGTGGAGTCTCCTTCTCTGGAGACATCTAGGGGATCCAGCTCTGAGAGGGGGGATTGGACTGGATGACCTTTCAAGGTCCCTTCCAATCCCTAACATTCTATGATTTGCTATGGGCAAACGCGAGCTGCATAAGAAACGCTTTGCTGCCCTGCTAGCTTTGATGGGCTTTCCCACCTGCTGCTTCAGGATCAGCCAAATCTTTGGCTCAGAGCTGGCACTCACAAATAACCCCCATGCATAGTATAAAACGGAATATTACAAAAGCCATTAGGAATTTTCTCTAGCCTCTAGCATTTGTAGTAAAAACAAAACAAAGAAAACCAGAAGAAATACATTGCTAAACTGACGGATTATCCTACAGCACCCTGCTCGAGATCCCTAAGCTCACCTCAGGTGAGCTCTGATGTTCACATGGCCTTGTGCAATTCAGCTCAGAGTAAAGCAGTGAGACAACTAGGTTGGTAAAAACGTCCTCAACAAGTTCACAGGAATAACTTACTCAGGAGCAACCCACGCTGAGGTGATAGTTTCCATTCCTGGACGTTGATTATTTGAGAACTGCAAATACGTTTGTCTTCAGGAGATGGCCTCCTGAATTTATCTATGTTGGAGTTCTCTGCCACTTTGTTAAAGAAAATGGACTAAGCAGCTTCTGCCCTCTCACAACTAATAACATTATTTTGCAAGTCAATCTATGCAGAAAGCTCTCAGCCTCTGTTTTACAGAAACACAAATTCTGGATGGTTGCACCCAAAATGTTGTGATCCATGGCTCAGTGTCCCAAAGGAGATGTGTGATGAGAGGTGTTCCTCAAGGGTCAG
>VZRI01008728.1:0-41737 GCA_013397515.1 Upupa epops | reverse complement strand
TCTGCTTGCCATTCAGAACCTCAGGTAGAGAAAAAGACCATTGTGAGAAGATTTTGAATCGTAACAACCCCATGGAAAGCTGCAGACAGGGATGGGTAATTGAAAAACTCCATGTCAGAAAAGGACCTGAGGGATTTTCCTGCTGTACTTGGCACTGGTGAGGCCACACCTCAAATACAGGATTCTGTTTTGGGTACCTCAACACAAGAAGGACATTTGGGTTCTGGAGTGGGCTTGAAGAAGGGCAACAAAGCTGGGGAGGGTTCTGGAGCACTCTGAGGAGTGGTTCAGGGAACTGGAGTTGATTAGTCTGAATCAAGGGAAGCTGAAGGGGAACTGTCTTGCTGCCTACAACTAATTGCATGTAGGTAGGTGTAAGAGGTGGTGGTTTGTCTCTCTAATAGCAAGTGAGAGGACTAGAGAAAATGGCTGCACTTTGTGCCAGGGGAGGTTTAGGCTGGATGTTAGGAAGAAATTCTTCACTGAAAGTGTCATCAGACATTAGAACAGGCTGCTCAAGGCAGTGATGGAGTCACCATCGCTAGAGGTTATTTAAAGGACAGGTAGATGTGGTGCTTAGGGACATGGTTTAGTGCCAAGTTGCAGTGCCGTCTTAACGGCTGGATGTGATGATCTTAAAGGTGTCTTCCTATGAAAGAGTTTCAGTGACTCTGTGATTCTGACACCCAGGTGTAAAGAGTTATTGATCTACCCACTCCTGCCCCCGCAAGCTGTCTTATCTCCTGCTGCCAGACTTAGTGCTCTGGGAACACCAGGCTTCAGCCTCGGCTCTGTGTCAGACAACATGTTCTGACCAGCTTTTCCAATCCCATTTGCTGCTTTGATGATCTCTGAGGTCCCTTCCAACCTAAGCCATTCTACGGTTTTGTGATTGAACGAATAGCCAGGGCACTGAGGAACTAAGAACTTAGCACATGAATTATTAACTGTTTGCAACACACAGGACCTGATTGTCTGGTGAATCTGTACCCTGCAAACCAAGTTCTTATTGAAAGTTACCTAATGCTGTTTAAGATTTCTATTAACATGATGCATAGCATATTCTGCAATTATGAATTTTTGAAAAAAAATATTAAATGGAAGTTTGCAAAAGACAAAAAAACCTTAAAATCAAAGTAGAATGTGTATCTTCTTTGAACATGCTGAAGTGAACAGTGATGTAGCTTAGATTTCTGCTCTTCCCATGAGTAAATGGGCAAAATAAAATCACTAGCAGCTTTAGCAGCTACTACATCCCACTCACATCAGTGTAGGTTTATGTCATTAAAAAGCTCTAGTTATAGTATCATCATAAAATGGTTCAGGGTGGAAGGGACCTCAGAGATCACCTAGCTCCAACCCCTCTGCCATGGGCAGTGACACCTCTCACCAGACCAGATTGCCCAGAGCCCCATCCAACCTGACCTTGAACACTTCCAAGGATGGAGCAGAGCCACAGCCTCCCTGGGCAACCTGTTCCAGTGCCTCAGCACCCACATAGTGAGAATTTCTATACAAGAATTAATCTAAATTTTCCTTCTTTCAGCTTAGTCTATAAAAAATGTGTTGTTCACATTAGCCTGATGGAACATGTGGAAGGGGAATCCTGACTATAGAGGTACCTCTGCACATTTTTACACACTGGGTTTTTCCAGGTGTAAGGATTGCCTGGGTCACTATGAGTAGCTTAGCTCTTTGAATACAATTTGATCCCATGAGTGTGAGCAACCTTTCCAGCTCAACCCTTGAACAGATCAAGCTTTGGATCACATCAAACTCAGCTCAATAATGTGTGCAACGTAACACGTTGACTTGTGGCACTTCACAGAGCCATCTGTGGCTGAGGCAGCGATAGGAAAACTGTACCCTGAGTAGCATTAATCTGCCTTATCCATGAGCTCATCTCTTGTGACTCATCTGCTGTGTGCTTTCCAGGTCCTGCGATGGGCATGGAGTTTTTCTTACAGAGCTGTGATTTGCTCGTGTGAGTAGGTCCATCCTGTGAGCCATCCTGTGCAGAGCACTGACTGTCAACCAAGGCCACATCCCACCACATAGTGTGTGTGTGTAAGCACACCCTGGCAAGTCTGAACAAGCAGTATTAATTTCCCTACTTCCTGATTTCCAATCACCTTTCTTTCCAATGCTTTGTTCTTGTATGTTCTCTGCTGTATAATCACTTTAAGTGCTATGTCTTATCTTCCCATACTGGGCAGTCACTGACACATAAAGAGCCCAAACATGGGTACATTGGTGTCAATCAGAAAATGGAACCTGCACTCTGAAGGATACACCAGTCAGCTGTTTCATCTATTCTGTTCACTGCTTAGAGGACTTACTGCACCTCCCAATCCCTGCTGCTGCTTCTGAGACTGCCATCAAGAGAGGCAGTAAAATGCATCCAGGTAGAATAAACTGTGCTAAAGGTAGATGATAGCCATTATGCTTTTAAACATCTTTCTCTGTAAGGAAGACATTACACTAAAAAAATAAATATTGTTTTTATATGATGAAAATCACTGAAAACATGTGATGAAAATAATGGGCTCATACCCACCTGAAATCAGGGAATGAGTCACACAAGACTGCCTTTGGTAATGTGACTTTATTATTTTTTTTAATACAGTCTGTCACAGCTCTTTATCCTCCCTCAGATAACACTGTTTGAATCAAGACTTATTTTCATGAAGTCTTGTGACAGGGAAGATTTAAGTTAAAGTGATACGGGTAACAGAAAGGCATCTTAGTCCTTTATTCTGTGTGTGATTTTGGCCGTACGAAACCCTTGAGGTGGTCATATACTTTGGAACTCTTTTGCTTCATGGCTCAAAAAACCTTTATGTTTTGCTTTTCAATGTCATAAAATAGAGAGGATAGCTTAGCTTAGTGCTTCCTTGGAGGCTGCTGAGAACTCAGACAGAGCCAACGGGTTTCCTACATTTGCAAATGTGACTGTAGAAGAGGAGAGCTGAAAATCAGGATTCTCCTGGCTGAAGTAACAAATCATAGAATCATTAGGGATTGGAAAGGACCTTGAAAGAGCACCCAGTTCAATCCCCCTGCCACAGCAGGATCACCTAGACCAAGTCACCCAGGAACACATCCAGGTGGGTCTGGAACGTCTCCAGAGAAAGAGACTCCACAACCTCCCTGGGCAGCCTGTTCCAGTGCTCCATTACCCTCACTGGGAAGAAGTTCCTTCTGATATTTGTATGGAACCTCCAATGTTGCAGCTTGCACCCATTGTCCCTTGTTCTATCTCCAAGAGAAGAGAAGAGCCTGGCTCCATCCTCCTGACACCCACCCCTCACATATTTAGAGACAGTAATGAGGTCACCCCTCAGCCTCCTCTTCTCCAAGCTCCAGAGACCCAGCTCCCTCAGCCTTTCCTCATAAGGGAGGTGCTCTAGTTCCTTCATCACCTTCATTGCTCTACGCTGGACGCCCTCCTGCAGCTATGTGTCCTTGAACTGAGGGGCCCAGAACTGGACACAATACTCCAGATGCAGTTACACTAGTCCAAAGCAGAGGGGGAGAAGAACCTCCCTCGATCTGCTAACCACCCTCCTTCCAATCTCCCCCAGGATGCTGTTGGCCCTCTTGGCCACAAGAGCACATTGCTGGCTCAGTCATACTCATCTTGCTGACAACTAGGACCCCCAGGTCCCTTTATCCTACACTGCTCTCCAACAGGTCAGTCCTCAATCTGTACTGGGTTTTGGCTAAGATCAAATGTAGTAACAAATACTTGGTTTCAGCAGAAGTGGGGACACCGCATAAAAAAATTCCTGCTGCTCACATTGATTCTGACTCACCTCATAAAAAGTGAGTAGAAATAGCTTAACAGGTGTGGTTAGCAGGTCTAGGATTGTGAACCCAACCGCAATCCATCTGTAGGAGAGCACTTGTTTTATTTCAGACAATAAGGAGAACTTGACAGGTAAGTTAGAGAACACTGACATAGAACAGCTAGTGCTTATATTCTCTTACGAATGCCAGTAAAGTCAAGTACCAGTCTTCAAATAAAAATAGACTATTTTTTCAGGGATATAATCTGATCTCTGCACGTTTCCTGGGATTTCACTAATACTTCAGGATTCTATCCATACCAGTAAGAAAAATCTATTATGCACCATCATTGTGAAGTTGTCCCTCCACTTCTCCAACTCACTTTTATTATCCAAAGTAGAATAGAGATATAGCCAAGTTTCTTATGTGTAAAATACCCCAACAAACACATTCAATAGGACCTTTTATTTACCCGGATAAGAAAATTCCAAGTGCATCTCAGTTCAGTAAAAATGCCAAGAAAAAATCTAGTTCTTCATCCTATTTTATAGACTGTGACACAAAAGATGCTGAATCTGGAAAATCCAAAGCCCTGGAACATACTGCTCAAACTGTGTGAAGAAACAGGCAGACACCACAGGCTTCAGTCTTCATACTTCAGGTATTGTGTACCTGGGTTCGCTTTTCCAAAAGTGGATCTGGAAAAGAAGAAAACAATTTTATACCTTGGAATCTTACATGTCACCAGCTTAGAAACAAGTAGCACAGAGAGGATTTGGCATATGTGGAAGCAACAATTGAAATAATGACAGAAATGCTCTTTTTCATGAGGTGACATAAATGTGATGGGCAGGCTCTGAGCATTACCCTGAAAACTCTACAGGGAAAAATACTTAAACCCAGTTGGAACCCAGTTCCAACTTCTCTTACATTGAATTATTCCCAAGACCGTATGGCTGAAAAATCGCCCCTGCAGAGACATGTGGAGCTATGATGCTGGCGTCTGTCACATCCATAGAGGCTCCTATGTGGAGAACTAATGCAATTTTTTTTCCACTTTCCCTTGTTTCTTAACACTCACTGTGACAGTTTTTGTTTGCCAGGGCTGACACTAATGTTAGATCATAAATGACAGTATTTACAGAGCACAGAGTGCAGAAAACCATGCACTATATTGCACTTACAGCTGCTTCTTTCACGTGCTGCAGGATGTCTCTGTATTCAGATGTTACTGCTTGCAGTCCGTGTTCAGAAACACTTTCCTGACTGCCTTGTGTTTTCTTTGTGAGTTTAATTCACTTGATTAGCAATAGAGAAAAGAGGGAGCTTGTTAATATTCCATTAGATCATTTAGTAATGCTTGTTCCTAGGGTTTATGAAACAGTTTGACTGTATTTATTTTTGAGTAGGTAAAAATGTGTGCATTCACCCTGTGTGCATCTGTTTAGGTATACTGATCAGCAGCTGTGTGACACTGAAAACTGGAGACCAAGCTCAGTAGTAGTGTTTTAGAGTGATCTAGTGTATCAGAAGATTCTTCACCCTAATAGCAGAATTCCTAAACCCACGAGGTTAACCACCTCAGCCTGTTTCAGATCCCTGCAGGAGCAGATGATGGCACGACAGTCCCAGGACTACTTGCAGAACAGCTATGAAGTCCCAGGACGACACATCTGCCGGAGCTCTGGTGCTCACTTTGCAGCCTGCTGGGTGTTACCGTCTCTAAGGTAATGAGAATTGTGTTTTCCCTGGTGACTTCTGCACAGCAGCTGTGATGTCTTCATGCATCTCTCCTTGCCTTCCACTAACTCATAAGCTTCTGTCCCCTGTGTCCAGCGTTGCACAAAATATACATGTGTGGCAAGAAGCCTTGAGCTGGTCTTACAGCTCTGAGATGTGTGGGAACAAGGCAGAAAATAAACCTTCCCATCACAGAAGAGCTCACTGTTCAACCTGGCTCTGCTACAGCAGGTTGCCCAGGGCCATGTCCAGATTTGGTAGTGTTTAAAATAAATGCCAAAATAGTCTTCAACATCTTTTAAACTAGGGTGGCATTTTTTTTCCATCCCCCCACCTCACCCCCCAGTTTTCATGGCTAAAATGCTTCAAATTGCCACATGTTTCAGAGAGCCAGTATTTTCAGGGCTGGTCCAGATGGACAGGAGGCAGTGTCAGACACCAGGACATAGAGCAAGCTCTCATATTCTGAGTATGTAAACCTGAGTGAAAGTTGGTGTTTATAGCCAAGGGACTGGAAGAAGCTTTAGTATAAAACTCACTTAGAAGAAGGCTGGTTCAGAGCACTTTCTGTCCTAAAGATCTTTTCAGACAGGAAGAAAAGGTATGGAGCATGTATTTACAGAAGTGTCTTTATTCTTTTAAAATAAATGGAAAGAATTAACCCTCTGCCCCACAAAGTCATTTCAGCACAATGTCTGGAATGATGCTGAGGTACACTGAGCCTTCTGAGAGTGTGAAGGAGCCCCTGTGAGCACCCAGAGTGAAGGAACTGCATTGTGTGGTTTGTTTTGTTCTGTTGTCAGGGCAATGCAAAAGAATGTCGAAGCGTTTCTGGAAATGCTTCCACGCTGACACGAAAATAGGTGCTTCTAAACCCCTGCACAAATGCTCTTCAAACAAGAAAAGTGTTTGTCAAAACCTGCATCCTGTGGCAGAGATACTATATGGTGTTGGAATGCATGGAACAGTTATGAACTAAAGTGATTGATCTTTAGAAGAAAGCTTCTCTTTTTCTTGTTGTGAGGCACTGCAACACTCCACCAAATGAAAGAGACCAGTGATTCCACCCACTCTTCTGTTTCATAAATATTCCTTCCATGCTTGGTTATTTTGGGATGGAGAGGGCTCTTTTGGGGTGTTTGTTGGCATTACAGAATTGTTAATATGTCCTGTTTTATTTTCAGTCGAAGGGTTCTTTAATTTTAGTTGTTCATCGGCTTCCTGTGGACCGGAAAGATGCTTTAAATTCCAAATACTAGAAGACGCCATAGAATTAATCCAGGGGATAAACCAACAAATTCTTCTGAAGATGTTATTGTTGCTATAGAAACCTGCCTAACTCCAGAACTTCTTTGTGAGGTCAAATGGGAGAATTAACTTTATTAATCATTTTTACTCTCCTGTCATTGTGTGGTTGATGGAAACTGGTAACCACAGTGCAGGAGGTCATAAAGCTGTAAAAGCATCTCCTGACAGAGGTGCTAGTTGTGCTTCAGAGCTGGGACTGAGGCGCCTTTCCTTCAGCCATTGGATTGTGTTACAGAATTGAACACCCAAAATGCACTTAGATTTCACTAGAAGACAGCTAGGACTTTGTAGCTACTGCTTCAAAGTTGAAAATGCCAACCTGAACCCCTTGTGAACCTATTACCTTCCCATCTTCTTGCATTTGCAGCATAGGAAAGGACCTTTAGTTTCCTCCTTTAGGAGATGGCACTCACAATGACCACTGGGGATATTCCAACTTTTCCAATCGCCCAGGCCCATCATTCAGACACATTCCCACATTTCATTTCAAAGATAGAAACACATTGTCATGTGTCCTGGAAGACGTTTGCACTGTGCTCCATCTAGCTGTGTCCTCAGCCTGGCTGTGCAGGAGGCCAGGGCTCACCATGGACCTGCTCAGTTGTGGCAAACCCTGATATAACCTGTACAATCATCAGCAGTGACTGCTCCAGAGGGTGGCAAACTGTGCTATTGACACCCCTCAGCACATCATGAAGAAGGTAAAATTATGTAAAATGATGTAAAACCTGACATGATTTCAGCCATAGATAAGCCCTCCAGGGTATGATAAAGACCAAACCAATAGAGTGATTGAGGAACTATTAGAGTTCCCTTTCTGAGGACATCTGCCATGGAGAAAACCCATTGAGTTTCTTCTCAGACTCTCTAGGAATCTCCCACAAATTGATTAACATCCAAACTGGAAGTACCTGACTTTGTCTGAGAAGGACCTTATTGCTAGCCCTCCCCTACCTCTTAGAAACTTACAAACTTGTAGCCCTCTCTAAAAAATATATTGTTTCCACTGAAGTAATAATTAATAATCAAGTAACCAGGCTCTCATATTGTAATAAATATGCATTTATACTTCTGAGATGCTTTTTACTGGTGGCACAGAGATAATGTTGATTTTTGTATGAATACAAACCCCAAAGGGCTACCGTTACAAAACCAGAAATAATTAAGATGAAAACTGGATGAAAAAAAGGAGCACATTAATTTTCTTCATGGGTAGCTTCTTGAAAAATTACATTTCATGCCAAGTTACAGCACGAGCCTTGTCATTTGAATTTTTTTTGCACTTCTGGGTTATGGAGATCATGAATAACGATTTTGCTTGGTTTCCATGCAGACAGCTCTGTACTGCGGTCAGTGTTCCTACCAGGACAAGATCAATCAACCACCTCTCAAGGTCTTTCAACATTCTGTAGCCCATGAATCCCTTCACAACAGTTCTTTGCACTCATTTGATTTCACAGCATTCTCCAAAAAAGTTTTTAAAAGGGAGCAGTTGACCTGAGCACTGCGTTGCGACCCCAGCCTCACCAACACGCAGAGTTCTCCTGCCTTCTGCATGCTTTACCCTAGCACTGAGACAGCTTGTTTGCAATACAATACAATGACAACTCAACACAGGTGTGTTGTAACGGAAGTGAGGGTCTAAACAGCCTTTTCTTCCCCCTGTAGCAGCTTGGAAAGGGTTAAAAGGAGCTTTTTCCTCTTGTCCAAATTGCAATTAGACACAACGTTTTTTGTAAGGGAGCTGTCAGGCACAAGCCAGCAGCTGGTGAAGGAGCTGGAGGTTGCTCTGGAGAACCATCAGTGAAAGGGGCTGCTTGGAAAGCACTGGATGTGGGAGGTGGGAAAGCAGTCTTGGAGAAGGATGAAATATGTGCACAGTTCAGTTGAGATCTGTGTGTAGAAAACACTCAAACCTCTTAAATTGATGATTTACTTAAAAAAATAAACGATATCTGTGTTTAAAAAACATGTAAATATGATGTTCAAGGAAATGGTTTAGTGGAGGGCTTAGTAGAATTAGGTTGATTGTTGGACTTGACAATCTTAAGTATCTTTCCCAACCTGAACTATTCTATGACATGAATGTAACAGAACCCACTGTGGGTTCTTATGAGAGGAGCAAGTGATTTTATTTTGAACAAAACTGGTCTTGCTCATCCATGTCCTCTCATGTATGTATTGATCATGTTCCATGCCCATATACCATAAGCAGGGGGTTTCACAAGTAGTGGGGTAGCCAGGATTAATGGTGTGGGATCCAAGGTTTGTCCTTCTTGTCTCCCATCTATGCTTGGGACATCAATCATACTTGACCAGAGCAAAGTGACTTTTTTCTTCTGTCCTGGGTGGTGTAAGGCTGCTGAAGTGCACATGTGACACTGTGTGTTTGAGTCTCAAGGTTGGAACTTACAAAATCAGCACCTTGTATGCTTCATGTCAGCAAACACCAAGTCCAGAGCTTCAGAACAATGGTATGAAGGTGTCAGAGTGAACTGAGTAGCAGTCTCAGGAGCTGCTTTCTCCGGTAGCAGTTTGCCTCCCTAAACTTGCATTTAAACTCTTAGAGGGTTAGTAAGGAAGTTCCATGAAAAAGTTTTGGGATGGGGCTTTTCTGGAGCTGCTGGACTCTCCTGGAGCTGCCAAACATCACAGAGAGATTGCTAAGGGCTGCAGCCTCTAGAGGTCCAGTCACTAGTATGAAATTCTGGTGTCTGCCAATGGCTTGTGGTGCTAACTGGTAGCCCTTATTTAGGTGGTGGGATGATGGGTGTCCTTGCCCCAGACAACCTGTAGGATTTTGAGCCTCCAAAAGCCCTTTTTTGAGGCTTCTGCAGGTAGCTATGGGAAAAGTGCCTTTGGTCCTGCAAGGAGCCCAATGGGTGGAGGCTCCTGGAGGTGTGTGACCACAGGTGAGAAGTTTCAGCTCAGACTCTCTCCATAGAAGCAGTGTGGGCAGCAGAATAATGTTTCAGGCAGCTGCCAGTTGGTAACCAAGGGACAACTGGTAGGTATAACTGATCACTGTCATGGGTCCCCTAGCCTGCACTGGCATGTTATTTCTTCCTCTGGTTTGGTCTAGTAGTCTAGAGCAAACCCCTACCCCACCCACTCCCAAAACTTACCAGCTGGCACACTGTGGTTCAGCGTGGGGGGACTGGGGTCTCTTGCCCTCATTTCCCTGCCCAAAATGTACAAAATAAACTTTGCTTTTTGGGTTTTTAGGTACTAGGAACACCATGATGAAAGGCTGGGTGTGAAAAGAAACTACTTGGAGCAATTATCAGTTGGAACTAATTCAGTCTTCTCATTGCAAGTTTCCTGCACAACTTAAAGATTCAAGCTTAAAAAAATAAGAAAAAACAATTTCTCAAACCACCTTTTAAAGGAATTTTACTTTGTTTTATAGATTTTTTTGATTGGCTTTTCTTTTAATGTCCATTTTCAAAAAAGAAAACAAACAAACAACAATTCATGAAGTCCTGTTTTCACCAGAGATGGAGATTTTTGTCCAAGACAACTGTGCTTCTGGAAATATTGGGCTGTAAAACTGTAGGAATTGTCTACGTGGATCCAGAGACCTCAACTCATTCGTTGGGTCATGATTTGTGTTGTGTGAAGTGTTATGGTTTGCTTTCTTCTTTCATAAAGATTTAGCAGCAGTCTAGGTTACAAAGAACTGCATGGGTACAGGAACAAAGGCATAAATTGAGTCTCCATGATGAAGAGGCAAAGTTTATCGAGACAACGGATGTCCTTCTTATTCTCCTAATCTCTTTACCCAATATTTTCTGAGTATTGTACAACTTGATTTAAGTATCTTCCCACTGGCTAGCTTGCAGAATGCCAACCGCTCGTGGAAAGTTTGTTAGCAATCTGTAATTCTATGTTAGTCATTCCGTACAGAGCTGCCCAGAGAGGTTGTGGAGTCTTCTGCTCTGGAGACATTCCAAACCCATCTGGATGTGTTCCTGTGGGGTCTGCTCTAGGGGATCCTGCTCGAGCAGGGGAATTGGACTAGATGATTCCCAGAGGTCCCTTCTGGCCCCTACCACTCTGTGACTTTGTGACAAGAGAAACAATGGTTTGCCTTCCAGTAAAGAATGTGTCTATACACTTAGACCAAGAGAAGGCAGTAAATAGAAAAAGGCAAGGTTTCTGGTCAGGAAGAAATGCAGTTGTACTTGACTGGGTTGTGTAAGACCCAGAGAATCAGGCCCCTCTCCCGGTAGTGGCCACCTCCCTTGCACAGGAGGGAGCAATGGAGTAAAATTTTGAAGCAATGCAATTAAATTAATTGGTTTGAGGAGGTTTGAGGGAGACAGCTGTGTGCCTCTCCCCTGCACACATTTACTGAGGTGAATGCAAAACAGTATTTATGAGGGGTGCGCAACCCTATTAGAAGCTGCTGTCAGTGTAAGTAAATTGGCACATGCTCCCTCTCATACCCAAAGAGGCAATAAGGAGCTATGAACAAGGTATGTGAGAGATTTGCATTAAGGCTTGCCTTTAAGGTTTGTGTCAAATGCTTCAGCAATGGTTTTAAACTTGATTTAATTCCCTACGTGTGCTAACAGCTAATGATCACTGAGTTTGTTTTCTAAGGCACCTCATTTACTGCACAGTATAAAATACAGCAAGGATTGAATTACATGAGTATGTAATTACAGTTAAAAAATGTGTTGCCATGAGCTTTTCAATTTATAGGCAAGAAATGAAGCTCTGCAATTACGTGACAAGGTAAAATCAGAAGACCTAGAAGGTAAGTGTGTTGAATGTTTTATGTTGCTTAAATATGCAAGTGTGGTATGCAACACTAATAACAAGAGGACATGGTAACACCAGTTTCATATAAACCCTTTTAATTAAATGACTTACAGAAAGTGAGAAGAAAAGAAAACAAGTTGACATTTAATGAGTAAGGAATTGATTCTTACTTTGGAGAAAACACATTTAATAAGATTTGTGACTACAGTATAATGTGATCTTCATACCAGTGATACTCTCTGAAGTAGAGTTTCCTTTAACAAGTACAGCTTCATGGTCCTACATAAAATATGCTGGATTTATTGCATCTGTATGAACACTTACTATCAAAAGGTGTGATCTTCAGAGAACGAAGAGGTGTGTCTGAATACTCTCACCAGAAATTCTGCTTCAGCTGAAGTAAGCTGTGTTTCCCTCTGTGACCATTAACTGCCAACAAAGGATAAATGGCAAAGGGAACAAACGGTCTTGCTTGGTGAGGGCTGCAAAATGCTGGAGCTCCAGCCCATGGTGGGGCTGGGAGGGGGCTGCATCTGACTATGGCTGGGGACTTAATGCCAAAGCTCTGTTAGTCATATGCTGACAGATACAATCAATCTAGGACAGGGATTTCTCATTTAAAGTCTAGAAACTCAGTTAATTTCTGTCCAACCCACAACCCCTGTATCTTCATTTCAAAGCAGCTGTTATGAAGAGATACTCCTGCTGATGCACTTTAGGCACACTTCTAGCTCTCTGGAAGATGTTTTACTTGACCACTGACTATTAAGTAGTTTCTACCCCAGAGCTGTAGTACTTCAACATTTAGTGGATGAATGCTGTTTTGTATTTTCAATTACTTGATTTTTATGACATTTCTTTATGCTTGTATAATTATTTTCAATAATATGAGAATAGAAAACTGTGGAGTCCAAACAGCTACTGTGGACTAAGCTGAAAGTGGAAGTCACTCATTACATACATAATGCATAACTGAGCCATAAAAGCTTTTAAATCTGTGACGTCTAACAGCTGCATTATGTATTACACTGCTGCTAGCATTGCAGTTTACCTGGTTTAATAGAGGGAATATACTAACAGTGTTTAAGTGTCTTAACAAGAGATGTAAATACCCCATTCTTCTCCCTTCCTGTTCATCCAACCTATTAGTACATGATACTAGAATACAGATATTTCTTGTGTTAACAAGAAGTAGGATATGTATCTTTGTAATACGGAACACTGAATATTGAAAGATGGATGTTTAATGTGGAAAATGAAAATAGTATAATCTGTGATGGTAAACAGGAGCCTCCCAGATGTCTTGAGCTGTGAGGCAAATTAAAATGGACTGCTGGTCTTGCTTATTCCAAATTCTTGCTTGTTTCCTATTTCTATTGATATTCATAAAGGAAAAGGAGGGGTGGGACAGCAGTGTGTACCTTGCTAACACTGGCAGGTGGTTGTTGAAGCATTTACTCTAGACTAAGACCTAAACAAGCTCAATACTCTTGCATAACTGCAGTACTGTCCCACAGTTTCTTCTGTTTAAACAACAGGCTTAGCTTCATATATAAGAGGATTTGTACGAGACAAAGGACTGTCATCTTCTGGTTCACTATCATTGGGAGCATGGGATCAGTTTCCAACTCTGCACAATGTCAGAGGGATGGGAAGACTGCATAAGCATAATCCTGACCCTTTCTCACAGTTTTGCTGTTTCTGCAGTAGTTCAGTTTTTAAAGACGTTAACAATTCCACTGCCTTCCTACTATTTCTTTATCCATGTCCTCCTCCTTCCCATTTCTGTTCTCCCTTTCCTTACCTGCAGCTTCTAGGCAGACATTTACACATAACTCCTTTATCTTTTCCATCCTGTGTGGCCCCTATCTGTCTTTAGGTGCTCTTCAACCATTACTCAATTACACCAGTTATCACAAGCCCATTCTTCTGTGAGTTGAGGGCTCTGGTTCACTCCCTGCCTCTGTGAATTATCAGTGATGTTACTTGCCATCCTGCTGACCACCAGTTTTGTCATGGATGGATTTATGCACTTCAATCACAGGAGAGAAGTAACAATCTCTTTATTGGTATTTAACAAAGCACGAAGAGTAAATGCAACCTTTTTATCAAGATTTGATGGTGAGGTCACTGGATTGTTTCCTACAGGGAGGACATGGTCTGACAAAAATGTCAGGAGACCCTTCTGTTTAAAAGATTATATGTGTGCAGTTAATCTTAGCTATTATCTCGATTAAGCTTCAATGTATTGCATGCTATTAGTCACTTAATGAGGATCAGTAGTGGAAAGGAATGTCTCTGCCTAGGAGTTTCCCTGACAGGTGTCTCTCCTAGGGGAGATTCTGGCATATAGCCAGCTGCTATGTAGGAAAGCTCAAAGGGCTCTTGAACTGCCCTTTCCATTCAGAAGGTTTTCCTCATGTCCAACCCAAACTTCCCCTGACACAACTTGAGGCCATTCCCTCTTTTCCTATCATTTGATCCTTGCTTCTTTCAGGTAGTTGTAGACAATAAGAAGGTCTCCCCTCAGCCTCCTTCTCTTCAGACTAACCAGCTTCAGCTTGCTTAGCTGCTTCTCACAAGGTTTGTCCTCCTTCCTTCACCATTGTCCATTTTTTTAACCCACTGCAGCATCTCTGTTTTTGCATTGTGACCAAAACTGAACCCAATACTCAATGTGTGGCCTCACCAGTGCTTAGTGCAGGGGGACATTCCCTTCCCTACTTCTGCTGGCTATACTATTTCTGATACAAGTCAGGATGCCATTTACCTTCTTAGCCACCTGAGCACGCTGCTGGCTATATTTAACTGATGATCAATCAGTACCCCCAGATTTCTCTCTGTCAAGTGGCTAAATGATTGTCTCATAGTCATTTTTACACATCAAACATGCTCTGGAACTTATTACTTCAGTTAGCCCTTGGCTATTGTTCTGTTTCCCCTGAATTCATATTGAGCAGAATGCAATCATCACCCCAGAGGCATCATTATTGCAACATTAGCTCAGAAGCAGATTACAGAAGGTAAGGGTCATGTTGATGGGAGGTGAAGCACAGCACTAGAAGCACCTCCCTAAGTATTCTTGTGTCTGTGCATCTCCTGTTTAATATGAACAAACTCTTAATACTAGAATACAGTCTCATTCTAGTGTACTCTAACGGGGGGGGGTGGGGGGGGGTGGTGTGTTATTTTAAATTAACAGTTTAATTTAGAATTAATAAAACACATTTTCATTTTCTAAAACTATTTTATGCTAGTGTTCTGCAAAATTCCTAGCCTGGATGCAGTCTTTCTAGCTCCAGAGTGATGATATTTCCAGTTCAGGCCAGGCCAGTGAAAAGCTATGTGATCCTGCAAGGAAAAAAAAATGCTCTGTAAGTTGTATTTTGTATGTTAGAACATTTCCTCTATTTAACATCTCTGACACTAATTGATATTTATAAATGCCAGCTATAAAATATTCTTAATTTGAGAAAGATGATCTTCTGGACTGTATGAACAGTGGTTCAGAGGTGTTAATTGCACCGTTTATCTCAATAGGACTTTTTGCTAAAGTCAGGCAGTAACAGCCTTTTAAATTTCCTCACAGCTGATCAAAGCACTCAAGAAAAAGGAGAAATTCCATTAATTCTTTTTAAATGTTGAGACCTTGATCAAATCTCATTGAACTTAGACAAGTGGTGGTCTTTTGGAAGGTATTACAGAGTCAGATCTGCTTTCCCTGCTTTTCAAGTGCATTTTCTCCTTATTAATGAAAAGAGTGTTCTTGTGTTGACATTATGTCAAGAAAAACAATTCTTAGCATTCAGAATTTCAATACTGAAATCCTTTCTTGTCAATGGCTGAGCAGACAAATGTGGTGGGCTGACTGTAGCTGGATGTCAGGTGTTACCAGGCTGCTCTGTTACTCCACTCATCAGCTGGCCAGGGAGAAGAAGAAAAATAACTGAAACTCATGGGTTGAGATGAGGACAGGGAGAGACCATTCACCGATGCCATCACATGCAAACCAGACTTGACATGGTGCAAAGCAATTTATTACCAGTCAAATCCAGGCATGGTAATGAGAAAAACCCCCTAAATCTTAAAACACTTTCCCCCTGGAGCCTTCACTCAACTTTACTCCTGACTTCTCTACCTCTTCTCCCCCTGTGCTGAACAGCAGGGCAGGGAATGGGGGTTGCAGTCTGTTCAACCACTCTTTCCTCCTCATTGGGAGGACTCCTTGTGCTGTTCCCTGGTTCCAGCGTGGGGTCCCTCACACAGAAGAAAGTCCTTCACAAACCATGAACTTCACCACTGTGAGTGCTTCCCACAGGCTGCAGTTCTTCCCAAACTGCTCCAGCTTGAGTTCCTTCCACAGAGTGCAGCCCTTCAAGAACAAACCACTCCAGCATAGGTCCCCAGCGCGGTCACAAGCCCCTCCAGCAAACTTGCTCCAGTGTGGACTCCTCTCTTCATGGGAACACAAGTCCTGCTGGGAGTGTGTTTCAGCACGGGCTTCCTACAGGGTCACAGTCTCCTTTGAGTGTATCCATCTGCTCCAGTATGAGATCTTAACAGGCTGAATACTTGCCTCACTCTTACTTTTACAATCAATGGAAGTTACAGCCTGCCTCACCAAGGTCTTCAGCTCAGGCTGCACTGAAACCTCTGCTCTGGCACCTGGACCATTTACATTTATCTCTGAGATGAAGTTTGATGAAACTACATTCCTTTGAAATTAGATGTCTGGATTCTCCAGCTTGACTTCTAACAAGGCATGTAAGATCAAATGAGTTGATTGTTGGGGGTTTTTAGGTGGCATCAGCATGTGCAGCTGTCTGAAAGTACATAGGACATGACTCTGAGTGCACTTTGTGAATGTACTGAGAGCTGGGAAAAACTTCTGTGCTTGCACCTTCTATGTACTGGGAAGAGCAGTTCACACCAGTGAACCTGTTCTGTTGAAGACTGAAGACTCACTTCTGGTTTCACTGAGCTAGTCATAAGGAGAAATGGATGTAAAGGCTGGGGGATCAGTCCTGGGTCCTTCAATTGTCACTGAAACACTGGAAGGGCTTGTGCAATCACTTCTCACGAGACATTGTGAGGGTGTATGAGCTTCTTAAAGAAAGCAATCATGACAGAACAAGACTTTCAATTTAAATCCATTTTTGCACTACTAAGTATGGTGTTAATTTTATTTCTTAGGTCAATTGTAAATTCAACTACGTATGATGTTATGAATGCCAGAACTCACAACCATGCCATTAAGTGTGCAAAGCTAAGAGGTATCTCCTTAATGTTCACTTTCATGTGAAATCTTTGGTATTCATTTACTACAAGCTCAGAGACTTTGTCCTTTAATATATTTAAAGACACCTGGGATTCGTTTTTAATATAATACTATTCAACCAGGTAAGCCTTACACATTGCTTCATAGTGTTGAAACTTAAGATCAAAAGTTGAGTAAAGTGCTTAAAGCAGGGTTGCATGTGTGTGAGAAAATACTGCCTGTGGCAGACCCTGATGTAAGAGTGCAAGTGGACTGGCCACAAAAAAACTGCTCACATTGACTTTAGCTCAGTAATCTGATTAAGGAACAGTTCTGAAGCTCTTATTGAATTTCTGTTACAGATATAGATGGTGACTCAAGTCTGGAATATGCAAGAAAAACAGACGCTGCAATATTCAAGAAACTGCCCTTATTGATGTAGTGCTTGTTCCTTCAGTCAGTTGTGCAACTTGGTAGCTTATGTCAGTGCCTCCTTGGAATTAAAAGGAAAGATCTGCCTTCCAAGGAGGGCAATAGTTACATTTTTAGAACCTGGGTAACAGGCTCTAGCTCCTCCAGAAAATCCAGGTCTGGCCACTGATTTGAAAATGGCAGGAATAAATGGTGTGATAAAATTAGTGGGAGATTTGTTTTCACATCCAATGTCTGCTGGAGATATTTAAACTCCTTTTTTTTCTCCTCAGACAGTGCCATATCCATGTCTGAGATGCTTAGGAAGAGCAAAGCTTACCCAAGCAAGTCTGCTATGTTTTTATTTTTTTTTATTTGGGAATAGTCAGAGAGAAGCTAAAGGAGGAGAACACATAATCTTGAACTGTCTCATCAATGATTAGGCTACTCTCCAGTGAACACACATCCGGCCAGCCATATCCTGTTCTTTTTGAGTGTGAAATGTTCAAAAAGTCCTGAGGAAAGCTACAGAGAGAGGAGACTAAATATACTTCACTGCTGTGGTACAAAATTGTGAGGCACTAATTAAGGTCTCACATTCGGCTCATGTTTTAGAGGCACTTTCTTCATGCCAGAGTGGACACATGAGATATTCTACTCTATTACAGGTTTTTCATTGCTTTGAGTATGGAGCACTAACACAAAACAAGTCCAGGTTGGTTGGGGCTCTGGGCAACCTACTCTAGTGAGAGGTGTCCTCACCCATGGCATGGGCTTTGGGACTAGATGATCTCTGAGGTCCCTTCCAACCTAAACCATTCTGTGCTATGTCTGTGTATACTCCTTGTCTGTAAGCACTCTACTAGAAAGAGAAAACCTAATTGTTTATACCATACTGTACATAAGGAAGCTCTGGTGGGCTTTTTCCAGGCAGGGCTAGACATACCAGGTGAACACCACTGCCAGCAGGAAGAAAGACACATGATAATCCCAGTCAGCCTGGCAAACCCAGAGTTTTGTCTGGGATTTTGTCTGTCTTCCTTTCCTAGGGCTTTTATGACATAACTTACGTTGGAAAAGACCTTTACATCTGTTAACTTTGTCCTGTTTCCTTGGATTTTGTTTAGAATTTACCTTTATCTGACCTGTTTGAACTGCTTTGCTTGTTGGGAACTCTCTGCAGTTAGTAACCAAAAGACCCTGAAGCACAGAGTTCATATTCCATGAAGTGGGTGGACTCAGACCAATAAACTCCACCTTAGTATTTACAAGGATAAGGCAGTTTAAATTTCTGTTTGTGTGTTTATTCTTTCCTTTGCTATTTATTCTTTATGATAGATGATGAGTGGTAGAGATGGTAATCTATAATGTCAGTTGTCTAATCAGTCCAGTAAAATAGCCTCTCCCTCTAGTTTCATTGCCTTCTTTCTGCACCTTGTTATTGCACTGCGTTCAACTTCCACATTCACCAAACCAAAGGCTGAATCAAAGTTTCCACATCATGCGTGGTAGATGCAGCCTTAAAAAACTTTAATGAAAGTAGATGATATCCACTTGATTTAAGACACAAACAGTGTTGTAGCTAGGGGCATTGGTGGTTGTGCTACTGCACCAGGTAGATCATAAGGCCATGAAGTTATTCTGATCAAAGGTCATGTACTGGGATGCACAAAGTCCATTGTTTTGTAATTCTGCTCTGAAGTTCTTGCCCTGAGGCTCCTACTAGTTTTCATAGTACTAGAGGTAGAAATTGATCAGTTAGTAAGCTCAGTTTGCGTTGGAGTAAGCACAAACTGCTGGCTCTTACAGTTGGAGTTATTTGATCTAAATCATTGTATTTGCTCTAGTGGTCCTTATCATGTTTCTAATTTACTCTAAAATGAAGGCTGTTTCTTTTAGCTGTAAGTAGAAATCAGTGCCCACAAGCAGCCCCTTGACACACCAGCTAGGATGACCAAGTTTTTTTCACTGCAGAGCTCTTTTGCAGAGTTGAATGCGTGGGCATATGGGGAAATCAATACACTCATTATAATCTGCAAAGCAGTGGAAAAGCATAGATTCATGAAAAATTGAAAGCATAGTTAGGATTCTTCTACCAAATATGTATCTGATAAGAGTGAAGAGGTTTGTGTTAGTGTGGTGGTGTGCATTCTAACACTGAAATGTTTCGATGTGTTTAATTAAGCTGATACTACAACATTATAAACAAAAGAATAGGGTTCATTATACAGACAATAATATTTTTGCACAAACCCAGTAATTTATCAAATCTTAAAGCTTTTATAAACAAGAAGTTATCAGGAAGGAAAAAGAAGATGAGCAGCAGAGCCACCAGGGCAACGTGGCTAAAAGCGTTGGTCATTTAGTGTGGCAGCAGCACAGCCGTCTGTCTGGAACTTTGATAAATTCCCCTGTCAAGGATTTGTTTTTGCATCCTTTCACACAACTCCAGCTGGAGGCTTCTCTGAAGGGAGCCTCTCAGAGAAATGTGGGGTTTTTTTCACTTGCATCTACTGAGACAGTCATTTGCCTTCTACCAAAACTCATTCCACTGGGATTCTTGTTTTTGCTGCCTGTGCCCATCTTTACTAGAACTCCACAAGAACTCAGCATAACTGCAATACTGCTACAGTAAGTTCTACATTAAGGTCCTCTTATATTTCCCCTCTGTTCTTCCTGCCAGCAGACTCTTATGCTATCACTTCAATGTCAAACTATTCTTACTTCCAAGTCTGTCACTTGGTGAGTTCACCTGAGAAGATTGTTACTTACTGATTTTTGGGTAGGGTTTTTCTGATTTGGACAAGTTACACAGGTGATCCTAGAGTGAATTGTATGGGATTAGTGTTGGTTCCTGTGAAAAGTACATGTTTGAAGCTTCACTATCATTCATAGGGTGCCATGGGTTGGTTAGGTGCCAGAAGTAGGAATGGGGCTTTGATTTCTGTGTCCACCACCAGGCTTTGGTGATACTAATTAAATCTCACTTATGCTGTACTGTAACCATCCAAAAGATAGAACTGAAGTTACCTACAGCACAGAGAAAATCTGTTTTCATAGAAGAGATTCTTGGCTACAAACAGTTATGGCAGTGAGAGTGACATACAGGTTGATGCCGATTCTCAACGCCTTCTGAGTGCACAAAGCACCTCATATCATACCTCAGGGATCTCCTACTGTTTGCCTTCAAATGGGATAGAAATTTAGGAATCACTTTAACTCACCTTAAAACATGTGTTCCAAACAACTCCTTAACAGATTCAACCAAATCCTTGGTTACCGCTGCATATTGCCTGCCTGCTTTATTTAAGAAACCAATATAAAAGGAGATTCTTGCACTTCACATTGAAGGATTCAATGGGATCCTTCAATGGGATGGATTTATGACTTTTGATGGGCCCACGAGGTGTTATCTTGTTGCTGATAAGGACTGTTAATTCATGTGGCTAATGCATGTAATTGCTGAGGCATTATTTAAACAGTTCCAACATCTGGATTCTGGAGAAATAGGAAACATTACACCTTCCATGCTTAGAAAAGGAAAACAACACCAATATTTATGTATAAATGACAGTCAGGTCTTGAACTGACCTCGTTACCTTTGCACCTGATGTCGGTCCATAGAGTTGGTGGTGGAGGGAAGAAGGAAAACATTTCTAGAGGGTTCTCTAGAGTTTGATAATTAGAGCAGAAGCTGCTAATTAGACAGAACTAGAAGCTGCACAATGAATTACCCAAACCTGCAAACCTTCAGCTCTTCTCATGAGACAAGCAGAGACAGAAGTTTCCTATTTTTCTATGAAGCATGGAGACTCCCTGGCCACTTGTCCAGAAGGAACAGGTCCTTCTCCAGGTTCTGAGCTGGCTTCTGGAAAGAACAGCCTCAGAATCCAAGCTGTGTCACCCGCCCACTACTCTGCAGTACTTGTTGGTCTCATTTCAAATTATAGTAGCTCAGCATCCATATTAAATGTTGTTATGGTGACACTGGAAATCTAACACTGAGCACTACATCTGCTTATCTACTAGTAACAATCCTGCTTTGCATGACTTCAAAAGGAAGGGAACCAAAGGGTTGTTTTTTTAAAAGTCCTTGATGATCAAAGAGGAAAGAGACTACAAAAGTGGCCTTCTATTAAAAATTTAATGCTTGAATTTGCTCCCACATAGAGGAAAGGAGGGCAGCTAAGCCTCTTTAAACACCTCTACGCCTAGATCCTTTGCTTATTCCTTCAGCCAGTGGTAATAATGCCCTAACAATATGTGAGCAGTCTTCTGTGGGGCCCACAGTGAGTACAGCAATGACGAGTATGAGCTTATCTGAGCCATGGTCCGGAGCTGTGTGTTGTGTGGACACATAGACATGTCTCCACGGGAGGGCATTAAGAGGGTAAGAACACAGGAATATGGTGGGACAAGGCATTTTCAAACCCCAGAATTGCAGAATTGAAGTTTCCTCTCAGGGATACTTTCCTATTTTTCCCTTCATCTCTTACTCTCTTCTGCTTAACACTGGCAGCTCTTGTGACTGGGTGGGTAAATACCTTAAAAGTAAATACAGTTATCTAATGCCTAGGAAAGATATAAAAATGAAGCATGGGGGGTGGGGGTGGTGTGTGTGAATGCTATGAAACTCAAAAACTTAGTTCATACGTTTAGTGTAGGAGACATCATAGTTGCACATTACCTTTTTATCTCTGGTAAAAGACAGTTATAGGTCTTACTTCCCTCCTTTGTATTATGTCCATTGTTTGTAGATCAGTTTAGTTGGTCTCTCACTGACCTCTCAAGTGTGTACCTGCTTGCCTTGTTGGTCTGTGCCAAGCAACACCACAACTCTGGTGGCACTAAGTGAAAACCTCCGTGGTCAGTTGAATCTCAAGAGGATGAGTGGGTGTTCTGGAGTCATGCTGCCCATTCCACAGTAGGGTTACAGAACACAGGCTGAATTTCAGAAGAAAATGGCAAGCAGAAAACTGTTATCACGGGTGGACAACTGCAGCCTTTCCTGTCTGATGCTCAGCAATTTAGATTCCATGGTAATCTGAGTTCTTAAGTGTGCTCAGAGTTTTTCTCTTGAAGACTCCCTTCCCACTTCTGAGGAGTGGGAGGAAGTTTCTCTGTTTTTCTTGGCACATTCTGCTTCTCCTCTGTGGTTTGTGTGCTTCTGTTTTGTCATTTTGATGACCACCTCTTGCACGTGGTGAAATCAAAGCTGGGAAGCAGGCATGCTGTGTTCCTTGTCACATCCCCTGCCATGGCAGGTTGCAGGGAAATCTCTGTGGTGCTTCATTTGTATCTTTACAAAATGTCACCAAAGACTCTTTTTTTCAAAAGTTAGTGCTACAAACTGCATTTCTGAAAGACATGACAGAGATAATACTCTCTGGAGCTCCGAGCCAGCTCATACACCAAGGAGCTGATTAGCATCCATGAGTAAGGCAAGAGAATCAGCAGTAACTTGATTTTATCAGATGAAACGATAGCTTAACTGAGCTTAAGCTCATTCTTAACTATAGAATGAGCAGTCAGAAAAGGGAAAACAAACCATTACCCACGCTCCAGGATTTATTTCTTCTCATTTTTTGTCAACAACTACAACTTAATATAACGGAATAAAACAAGGGGACTGCAAATAATGAGTCAGCTATTGACTAATGCAATAGAAAGCATTCCATTGAATAGTAGGAGCAACTGCAGCAACACTAGAAATCTAATATTGAGTTTGTGGGCTTTTTTCTGGCATAATTTTTGCCCAGCATATGAAATGGCTGCTGCCAGTGTGCTATGGAGATGGAGATCTCCATCACAGAGAATAGGGATGGCAAGGCAGAATCCATTCCTTGACAGGTTTGTGTCTAGCTGCTGATAGACACTCCAGCAAGATTTCTAAGAGAGGAACTTCTGTGTTGGTGACTAACCTTATTAGAAGGTAATTTCGCTCAGTATCTAAGTGGTGGGATTTTTGCTGAGATATAAGCACTTTCTCCTGTTCTGGGGAAATGGGAAAATGAATGTATTGTGTTTTTCTCATATAGATGGCTTTAGGGGATTATATTAGTCTTCCCTGTACCCACAGTCTACATACCGCAGCTCAATGAGACTGTAAAGATGGCATCTTCTTGATGCATACGGTCTGTTTATAATCTGATCTATCCTGTGCAGTCCTATTGCCCTGTGAGAATAAAATGGGCGAGAAAGTGGTAATTCCTCCTTTTATTCCATCCATAAAGCACTAAGTATCTCCTAAACAGTGAAGCTTTGTTCATGCTGCTGATGCACAAGCCTGAAATATAGCTTTTGTCGCTATGCTGCCTCATAGGGAGTGTGTGGAGGGTTTTTTTTCATAAACCTTTGCATACAATCTGGTGGGGTGTTGTCATGATAGATGCAGGTTCCCTTAATGCCACAGAGATTTTTCTCTTTAGACTGTAAGTGTGCTCTGGAAAAGCTGGGAGGCAGGTAGGACTTTTCCATATTTTCTCCTAGTGTAAATGTTTCTGTCCGCTGCTTTGCTAGGTCGCATTACTAATTGTACAATGGTCTAATAAAGTTACTGCTTGGATTTACTAACTGATAGAATTTAGATAAGCACAAATATTGTTGATCAGATTAAGGATTGTTTCAGTTAATTGAATCTTTTAATTGTGTAGAATTTACTTATCCTAATATTACAAAATATCTCAAGAGTAAAATAATATCATAAAATCACAGAATGGTTTGCTGGGAAGGGACCTCAAAGATCATCTAGTTCCAACCCCCCTGCCATGGGCAAGGATACCTCTCACCAGATCAGGTTGACCAGAGCCCCATCCAGCCTGGTCTTGAACACTCCCAGGGATGAAGCAGCCACAACCTCTCTGAGCAACCAGTTCCAGTGCCTCACCATCCTCACAGGGAGGAATTTCTTCTTAAGCAATAAGCTACATTTGCTCTCTGTCTGTTTAAAGCCGTATAACTCCTTGCTGCAAAACAACTAATCAAAGAAGCAAGCTGCCTATTTAATCTTTAGTGGGAGATACACCAGAGCCTGGAATTAGCTTGGATTACTACAGGGCCAGAAAAATTACTGTTAATTAAATGCATTTTGTTGAACATTTCTACAGCTTTACAGGCAGAGCTGATTTCTCCTGATGAGGTTTTGTAATCTGACTGGTAAGATTAGGCTTAAAAAATACAAAAAATTCTGTGCACTGCAGTATCTCTGCTTGTGTATCACTTTAAGGAGTGTTATACCCAATGAAGCAGATAATGTCCACAAATACTAGAGGGAAGAGGGATGGGGGAACCTTACTCAGCTTCACAAGGACAAATTAGTGCTTTATGGACTGATGTAGCACAAAAAGGTAGGGAACAACACAACCACCTCAGTACTTGATGCCATAGGTGGGCTTTTGTCTTGAACAGAATCATAGACACTGACAATAGAGCAGGTGGGAGGGGAAGCCCTTTTATTTATGAAAACAAAAAGGAATAAGTTCAGTTTCTGTCCATAATTTGTGCCAGCAGGCAGGCTAAAATCGGTGGTAAGGAAGATTTGGTTCAGTAGAGAAACACTATGTTTGAAGTTGTGACTAACTGTAGTAGTGATTGAGGGGGCAAAAGCTGTGTGAGCACTGGACTAAACACCCTCTGCTCCTCAGTATGCAGGCAGTAATAACAGCTGTGTTGTATGGGGGCTATTTTAATTCAGCTTTTTAATGTATGAAATTGCACCTGCTTCACCCATGTAGTAGTAGGAGAAAAACAAATAATGATTCTGATGTTTCTTTATTTAGGTGTTTGATACAAAAATTGGTATTTCAGACAGGCATTAAAAATACCCTGTTATGGAAGTTCGTAATAAGCTTGGTGTTCTCTTATTTACTACAGACTGAAATAAAGAATATCAAGGCTAGCATTTTTACTTGCCTTGATAGCCAAATATTCATTAAAAACCTCAATTTAAAGTGTATCGTTCCCCTCCAGTCTTTCTCACGGCTCCTCTATCTCACACAACACTCATTTCCTGAAGTGCTATGGAACCTTTTCATAAATTTTGCCCCTGGATTACTATTTTGATGACAATATTTGTATTTCAAGACAGTGAAGGTAAGTGTCCCATTTCTAATGAAGATACTTAAGCACGACATGTTCTATCCCTTACCTTCATGTAGTTTTCAGTTTGCCTGCCACACATTGCCTTGTTGTTAAAACAGCTTAATTTGTCTTTGCTGGATTTTCTGACGTTCCCCTGTTTTTACTTGAGAAGGAATTTTTATGGCCCAGCAAAGGGAAAATTGTTTATAAAGAAAGACCTCTGGCTCAAAACCAATAGAGGTAGACTAGAGAAAGGGATATAAAAATGCGCTTTGGAAGAAACATTGATGATATAGCAACAGCAGGATCTGCTGATTTTTAAGAAGGTGCTTAGCTTGAGCAAAATATGAAATTGAGATATTTGTAATAAAATTTTCTTACGTTTCACACATTTCTTCTGAAAATATGATGAAGGGGTCGATCACCAGAATCACTTAACATTTCAAAACACGAGACTACCTGTGAATTTAGAAGTGATGCATTACTAGAGGCAGCTCCATTAAGCTGTTGACGTTTCACCAGCCTGAAATAAGTCAGATTAATTGAGCTTGGTGGGTAGCTTTGCCTTAAATTTTAATGACTTGAAACTAGTTTCCTTGAGCGCTTCTCATTCCTGTTGTGAAATGTAGCTGTTTGTGTCTAGATACAAAAACCCCCTCCTATTTCCATCTGGACAAAAAGGATATTTTAATTACTTGGAATGTTCCTTCTTCATGTCTAAATAAATAATCTAAGCAGTGTTCCCAAAATATAAAGTTGAGAACTGTTTTATAGGCTGTTGTGCATGAGAATTATAATGCAATTTATTTGACAATATAACTTCCTGTAGTTACATGATTTTAAACAGCAGTGGTGACTGTTAATCTTGATCATTGATGTGTTAATAGGCATAACCAGTGCTTTTCATCCACTTTCTCCATGTCTTTCTGGGCTGTGATTGCTCAGGAAGAATGTGAGGATCTGGCCAAGTGGTGTGGTGGGTTAGTGGTTGGACTCGTTGACCTTAAAGGTCTCTTTGAACCCAAACAATTCAATGAATGGGCTGGGAAAGACTACAGCTTTTTGCAAGGTCATCTTCTCCTGGATCATCTTCTCCCATCATTCAACCTTTAAGAATATGATTTAAAAGCTTCCTGACTTTCCTCAGCAAATGCCTTTTGGCAAGATTCAACTGCACTGCTGCCAATCCTGCTCAATACCAAGCATGTTAATGAGATGCCTTGGCCTTTTTATTAATTCTACAAGGAGGGTACTCCGTTCAGCAGCGACTGAGAAAGTTTAATCAAACAATCTCATTGTTCCAAATTTATCATCACAATAAAAGAATCTACTAAGGAACTGCAAGATGAAAGATCTCATTTTTTAATGCTATATCATTTTATAGTAGGAGGCAGGGGAGCTTTGACACTCACAGCAGAGCTAATATCTGCCTCTGTGTGGCTGTACAGTATATAGGGGTGTTGCTGTCTACAGAAAGTACCAGTATAGACCACTACAAGTTTATATTGGTAACAGATTGTTTTAATTTTATCTTTTCATTTGAAAAAAAAAAACAGATGGAAAAAAGTACACTGAGATACTATATCTAGTTTATGATGAAATTTATCAGTTTTAGGAGAATTGACAACTTTTTGTATAATACGGGGAGAAATGGAGTCGGAGTAGCAGAATATTTACAGTAGCTTCCAAAATTATTACCAGATCTGGAAAAGTAAAACTAATTAACTTACAAGTAGGGTTCAAAACATAAGGGAGTAAGTGGCTGTGCCTAACTCTAGAAAAATAGTGTCATGCTCCTTGATCTTCTATCCTCCCAGATCAAACCCTCAACTGTGGAATTTTTCTGATACATGAACAGCTGCCATTAATTTTATACTGTAAAAATTGCCTGTCAGTTCAGTCTCTATGTCTTCCCTTCTCTTCAGAAATCTCTCCAGCTGAGAGAGCTGCACAGCCCATGTCTAGCAACACATTTGCTGCATCAAAGTATGTCAACCTGAAAAAACACTTTCAAAACTAGAAAAACAGACTTTTATTTGAATCTGATCAGATCTTTCTCAGGGCTAGCACACCTTCCAGATTAGCAGCTTCCAACATAATATGAATACTGTGCTCTAATTCACTGAAGAAACTGCCTTCCCTGAGCATAAATCCATTAAAAGTTTTCTTTCAAGTGTTCTCCAGAGTCCCTAATTTTCTCCCCTATATCTCTGTGGCTGTTGCGCTCTCTCTCTATTTTTTTTCTTAATTACTTTTGTTCCTCCCCTGTGGGTTTCCATGGGCTAGACAGCTGTTGCTATGACTTTCCCCTATTCCTTATTCCCTGGTTGTCTGGCTCATCTCTCAGACAAACTCAAGGGAAAAGGAAGTCTAAGAAAGACAGATAAATATGGACAATTTGCAAGAGCGGTGTCTAGTCTTTCTTTCACCTCTTATTCTGTAGCCCATTAATTTCTGGTACAAATTACTTGACATGGCAGAAGATGAAGGGATGGATACCAAGGCTACAGAGTACACAGATTGGCTTTAAGGTTCAAGCCTCTGGCATTTCTGAAAATACAGGATCTTGAAGAGGTCTGGTGTTCCATGTTTTCTGTTACTGACATCTCCAACAAGCCCCTTTGGGATCTCATGTTGGAGGATGGAAATGATACTCTTTTTCTGTTCTGCATTTCAGTTTTTGATTTGAATTGGGAGGAGGCAATGGCAGGGCTCACATACCAACAACACATGATGAGATGTCCTAAATTACTATTTTTACCTGCACTTCTCATTTAACAATGGATAGCAAAATAGAGACTAGGCCTATTTTCAATACAAAATAGAAAGAGTGGGAAATAGATTTCCTATCTGGGAAAGAGAAAGCTGAAAAAATTATGTTCAATGACTTCAAAGAAGCAGATTAAAATCAGCTTTCTCTAAAGCAGCCTATCTCCTGGGAACTGGGACACTGACTCTGTGTCCTCTCCTGAGTACCACAGGCAGCTACACCATAATTCCCAGATCTTTCCAGTTGCTTTCAGCAAGGAGTCATGTCAGAATTTCTGATGCCTGTTTTATTCTGCCTGTGAATTGCAGAGGTCTCAAAACAATATGGGAGCTCACACACCTGCACACACCTTGTGCTGCAATTTGTCTTGGATTTATCTGATGGCTCTCAGGCACAGTTATAGAATCATCAGGGATTGGAAGGGACTTTGAAAGTTCATCTATTCCAATCCCCCTGCCACAGCAGGACACCCTAACCAGGTCCAGGAGGGTTTCAAANACAGTGAAGAACTTCCTCCTCACAACAAGTCTAAATCTACCCATCTCCAGCTTTGCTCCATGCCCTCATGTCCTGTCACTACCTGAGATCCTAAAAAGCCCCTCCCTAGTTTTTTGTAGCCCCCTTTAGATACTGGAGGCCACAATAAGGTCACTTCGGAGCCTCCTCTTCCCCAGAGTGAACAGCCCCAACTTGCTCAATCTGGCCTCATAGGAACGGTGCTCCAGCCCTCTGATCATCAAGTTTCTGTCTCTCAATTTGAAAGAAGGTGTTGAAGGTGTTCAGGGTGATTTTGGTTATTATTCCATCTTGTGTTTGTCCATTCTCTACCTGCTCTACCAGTTTTGCTTGGTTCTCTGGGTTTATTTACCGTAACACAGTATCGCAGTAATGATAAGGTTGGAAAAGACCTTAAAGATCATCTAGTCCAACCTAAATCCAAATAAACCAAGTAAACCTAGCATCTAACACCTAGATCATTAAACATGGTACTAAATATTTTAACGCATGAATGCAAGCAAAGGTTATCTGGGGTAGACTAGAGAGAGTCCAGCTGTGCCACTTTTATTGTCTTCGCTGATTCACAATACATTTTGTGTGAAATAGGTGATAGTCTTACATTCCTGTTCAGTCTGAACAGCACAATAAAATTAGTCCCACTGATGGACCTGGAGGCACTTTAGATATCCAGAAGCATTGTATTCCATAGCAGGTCAAATTTGACCCCAGCTAGAGAAAACTAGTAGTTGTGCCATGCACATATTTCCCTATATTATAAAGGAATATATAATATAAGAATATAATAAGAAGAAAAGGAGACTGTGGGGAGACACCACTCCATATAACTACCTAAAAGAAGGTTAGAGTGAGTAGGGGGGGTTGCCTCCTCCCCAGTGGCAGGCGGTATGACCACAGAAAATGGCTGCAAGCTGCACCAGGGGACGTTTAGGCTGGATTTTTGGACAAATTTCTTGACCAAAAGCGTTATCAAACATTGGAACAGGCTGCCCAGGACAGTGGTGTAGTCAACATCCCTAGAGGTATTTAAAGTATGTGTAGAGCTGGTGCTTAGGAACGTAGTTTAGTTGTGACATGGTGGTGCTGGGTTGAAGGTTGGACCTGATGATCTTAAATGACTTTTCCAACCAGGCAGTTTTTGTGATTCTGACTTTTATAATGTATATTGTATTTCTGTCTAACACCCCAAAACCCTTGGGGTTAGGACATCTGATTGATCTGATTAATGTGGTGCTAAGCATGAAAATATTAAGAAGCAGGAACATAGCCACAGAAGACTGAGCAGAATACTTGTTTAGGGAGAGAGCTGGGTTGTCTTTTAAACACTGAGTTCTGGAGGGTGATTTTTATGAACTGGAGAAGGAAGAGCACATCAACTTCATGCTGAAGCATGAAAACATATTCATTTACCTTTCTTATGAAATGAGTAGGATTTCACTGAGTGTAAACTTCCATCCAGAGAAACTTCTGGTGAGCTAGTATTGATGGGAGGTGAGAATAAATAGACTTTAGATTACATTTTCCTCTGACACGTCATCACAGTGTAGACAAATTAATGCTAATATATCTTAATGGTTCTGTGTTTTAAGGGCTATCAGTCAAGCATATCCTTTTATATTGTCTGGAAAACAGTGAACAAGTTGTATGTAACAGAACAGAGTAAGTTACTCCACTCTGCAATAAGTGCTAATAGTTCCCTTCCTAAAGGGCTCTGCCATTTAAAAAATGGACACTAATTTCCATCTGTTTTGTGGTTGGATGATTGCAGATGTTTCTTTTAAAGTAATGCACTAGTAAGAGGTTCAGAAAAGCTCTGTAGTGGCACCAGCTTGATGTTTTGTACCTAAACCAGAGTTCAGGTTCAAACCTACACTCTGAGTCAGATCCCACTGCACGTTGCCCACTATTCCTGAAACATATATATACTGTCTCACCAAAATGCTTTTTCTCACTTGTTGCTTACTCCTCGTGTATTTTCTCTCCTATTATTAAAAATCTGAAGTAGCTCCATAAACCTACAAATTCCAAATCATGAGGGATCCCATCCTTTATCTTTTGATGTCTAATTGTGTATTGTAGTGTTTCAGTTTTAGCTGAAGTGCTTGACCGTAGTTAAAATAATACACACAGGAATGTTTACTTGCACGTCTCCAGTAGCTATTTGTAAAGAAACGTTCCCTTACAGCAAGGTTTGATAAAATCCTAAGAGCCAGCTATGTGGACGCTGCCTCTCACCACAATTATGAAATGGCACCTTTATAAAACATTTCTGTGAACATTTTCACTCCCATGCACTTCTTTCTCTCTCACGAGAAGCCTGCTCATTTCAAGTTTATCAGCACTGCCACCCAAGCTGTCCAAAGTCACTTGCCTGTATGACAGGAGGAAATATTGCCTATCTGACATTTCATTTACACCCTGACAGCAGCTGGGAAAGAATAAACCAGAATAAAACCACAAGAAATGAGATGGTTCTGGCATATTAAAGTGGAGATGTGTAATAGCTTCCATAGCTCCTCTCTGGGCCATGTTTAAAATAGTGTATAAAATAGTACAAAAACTATTGTATAGAAAATACTCTGGGGCTACTAAATAGTGATGGGGGCAACATTTCTAGCAAGGCTAGCTAAGTCAATGCTAGTCTGCATCCACCTATGCCAAGAGGTAGGCAAGTGCTCAGCTTGTGTCACTACTTGGCTGGTGGACAATGCCAATTCCTTGCTTGTTGGAACCTTTGGCTGTTCTGAGACTCACAACTTTAACTGCTCTCTCGTGCTACATGAATTAGTTCTGTACTGAGCACAGTAAGACCAGACGTGTGTTTCTGGGCCTGTATTACTTTATTTTTAGTACACTTTGGAGAATGATGTACCTGTAATAGAGGAATTTGACACTAAATACCTGCAGTGCTACAGGTGATTCTCGAATGTCCTTGCCTACCACCAGAGTGAGCGTGAGCTCTGCATACAAAATGATGCCAGACTTGAGACTGAAAATGTTTAATTCTATTCATGCCTGTTGCTGTCACTATTCCTGCCCTGCATGTCCTAAAGAGACTTAAATCAAGGCAATAATCGCTATCTGTAGATTTAGTGAATGCTCTGTTTTGATTCTTTCAAAGCTAAATCATCCTTCTGCATTGGTTTTTGAATCTTGCAAGGGGCTCTGGCAGACAGTGCCAGACACCTGCATGGTTACTCACTCTCTGCTTGCACTGATGGACAACTGCTGTTCTCACTGATTACGTTTTGGAGCTGACCTCCTCAGCAGCAAGCACTTCCACAGGCTTGAAATGAAGGAAGTAAATTATTAGCACATTATTTAGTCCATGTGTGTTTAAGATGATAATTAATTTGCTGGAGATTTTTTCTACTTTCTGGTGATGCTGCAGCAATCCTGTAACATTACCTCCAGTACAAGGTGGATTTTGTCTCGTACGAGCTTTCCTCCACGTACAGCCCTGTGGTGTTTTAATGCTTCATGTAAATGGAGTTTGTGTAGTGGTGAAAGGGAACAATCCTTTAGGGATGCTAAAACACTTAAGAGACTGGAGCATCTACTATATGAGGAAAGGCTGAGACTTAGGACTATTTAGCTTGGAGAAGATGGTATGAATATCCAAATGGGATGTGCCAGCAATGTGGAGCCAGTGTGATGAACATGGGGCATTAACATGGGAGCTTCCATTTAAATGTAAGAAGAAATTCCTCCTGACATCCAACCTGAACCTCCCCTGGTGCCATTTCCCCTATAATGCTAACATTCATAAAACATAAAGTTGGTGCCATAGGAGATAAAGCTGGAAAACCTTTTTCACAGCGAGAGTACCAGAACACTGGCACAGGCTGCCTGGAGAGGTTATGGAGTCTCCTGCTCTGGAGGCATTCCAAACCCACCTGGATTTGTTCCTGCAGTATCTGCTTTAAGGGGTCCTGTTCTAGAAGGTGCTGTTGGATTAAATGATCTCCAGGGTCCCTTGCAACCCCCACCAGTCTGTGATCTTTCATCCTTGGACTTAGTTGTGGTTTTTTCGTTTGAGACACAAAAAACGTTTTCAACTTCACCCATCTCTCCTTGCAGCTGATTGAATTTCGTTTAGCTATCTATTACCGGCTTTTAAGATGTTTGTTAGCGAATAAAGCTCTTGTTTGAGCCACAAACGACCCCTCACAGCTCCCATTTGCGTTTAGCTATACCACGGGCGCAGCCTCCGCTCCCATCCATCGGCGGCGCCGGGGGGGGCCGGGGCTGAGACACCTTTCCGCCTCATCGTACCGCTAGGGGGCGCTGGGCGCTGGAGGCTGGCGGGAGTGCGCAGCTCCCCCTGCTGGTGCCAGGCGGTACTGCGCAGGGTGGGGGGCCCTTCTCGACCCGGGCCAACCCCCCCCACCTCTATCGCTGGCGCTTCGCAGCAGCAGCGCTTAACCAGCGGCAGCGCCTTTCCGTCTGCCTGTTGGTTCTCCCAGGGACCCGCTGCAGCAATCCTCGGCTCCCTTTCTCCCTCCCTTCTCCTTCGTTCCCGCCTCCTCCTCTTCTCCGGCCGGTGGGCGCCGCCGGCTCGTCCTCGTCGTGAAGTCTGGGCGCCCCGCAACCATCGCTGCTGCTCCCCCCCGCCATGGGGGTGCGGGAGTTCCCCAACGGCTCCGCGCGGGGCAAAGCCGCCACCCTGTGAGTAGCGCTCCGAGGACGGAACGGGACGGGGTGGGCTGGGAGGGATTGGGACACCCCACCCCACCTCACCTCACCTTCCACCTGAGGGGTCTTTCCGGAGGAAGGCGGCAGGAAAGTTTGTGGGTTCCACAACTTTGGGGCGGTGGTGCCTGGCGCGACCCCCCGCTTCCTTCCCCGCTCCACTGACGGCCGTCCCCGTCCCGCAGCGGGATGCGGCGTTCCCCCGATGTGAGCCCGCGGCGGCTCTCCGACATCAGCCCCCAGCTGCGGCAGCTCAAGTACCTGGTGGTGGACGAAGCCATCAAAGAGGACTTGAAGTGGTCCCGCTCTGTGGAGGACCTGACCAGCGCGTCCGTGGGGCTCACGTCCATCGAGGAGCGGATCCTCCGCATCACCGGCTACTACGGCTACCAACCCTGGGCTGCCAGCTACAAACGTGAGTGTGGGCTGGGCGGCTGAGGGACCGGTGCGATAATCACCACAGTTGCATTCTGTAAAGAAAATAGGTCAAATATTTCTCTCAGAGCTGCAGACACACTCGTGATGCTCATCGCGATGTGGGCTATGTAGAAGCCCTGCCACATGCTGGGGTCTCTAGCGATACATTCATTATCTGTGGGTCTTTCTGCTGGTTCGGGGGTCTGTCGGGTTTTCCCAGCGTTTGGTGTGTTACAGCTTTTCCTGGCTGAGTTGGAATTGTTTTTTCCCATGTGCCTGCACTTGAGAAGGAAACTTCCTATGGTATCAGCGTGAAGAGAGACATGGCTGTGTCCCCCCAAATTCATGATTTACAAAGGAAGAGACTCCTGGAGTGATTAGAATCTATCAACTAGTACTTTTGTGTGTAGCATCTTACTTATTTCTTTCATCACTATGGTGGCAGTTGTGTGAATTAGCAAGTTTTAAGAATAATTTACCGAATGACCGAAGTCACAGAAATATTTTAGTGATCTTCACCAGGGGGGAGGGTTGCTGTTGAAAACAATTCTGCAGTAACAGTAATCGTTGCTTGGCTGGGAAGACTGGTGCTGCTGATACAATAGTTTTCATGTTGTGCTTTCCAAAGCGTTAAGTGTAAGTGTTCTGATATGTTTTCTCATGGATTATCCGTTTGGCAGTGTGCTTAATAATGGAGGAGAGCGACACAAGAAAGTGAGGTACATGCCACTCGTATAGTTATTCTGTGAGGAAGAGCCACCTCTCGATTGCCTATTAATGGCACTTTCTAATAAATATTCTAAGACTTCTTCTGGAAAAGCCTTTTGGTTTTGGTTTGGGGTTTTTTTGTGTATGTGTGACTATGACAGAAAGATTATAAAGTACCTGACATTTGCTACTCACAGGGAGTATATGATTTCTCCTAAGAGCAATTCTGTTACCTGGGTTGGGATTGTTCCTGGGAGTAAAGGCTTATTCAGATCAGTTTTCAGGATCGGATCACATTCTGATGCCAGGCTGAGTTGGATGCTAGTACTTCTTGCTGATAAAGTGACTAATAGTCCAACTAAAGCTGCGCTGGGCAGCTGTGGTTGAACCTTCTGAAATAATATAGGTCATGCTGGCTCCCGAGTTATAACCTATTAGCTGAAATTTATAACTGTCTGGAAAAGTTAATTGGAAGCCTCAGCCTGCTCATCTCGTTAGACGTTTTTTCCTGTAACTTGCTCTGAATAACAGAATTACATGCTTGAGTTGTAATGGTGGGGGATAAATATACAGAGTGTCTAAGTTTCATAAATGTATGTCTGAAAAAATAATAGGGTTTGCGAAGTGCTTGCCAATTTAAAATCTGAGTTGCTAGGGATGTAGAAGAGCACACAGAAGAAAAGACCCATCTCTCTTGCTCATATCATACAGCACAGCTGAAGCAGAGCTGTGTCAACATGGGTCATCTGAAGAGCTGACTGATGTGTGTAAATTGCATAGGTCATCAAAAGTAGGAACTCAACTTTGCTGCAGCATCTTTGAAACCTCTTTGCATACTCACTCAATCTGAGATTATGCCTGTTTTTGTGATATCGACTTTATGTGTAATTTTGCAGTTAGAGGTTTAATTGTTCCAAAACCTGTTCCCTGTGAACCTTTTGGCATGTCTGTGAATGCTTCTAGATAGTTAGGTGTTGTTGGCTCTGTGAGTGTAACTATGGAGAGCATTAATAAAGGACCTCCTTTCTGGAAAATAGATCTGTAATCCAGTCACATCTAGACTTCCTCTAGGAGGAAATGTCTTTCACTGTGACATGACCCATGACAACATACACAGATGCCTCAAGGCTGAGTACCAACAGCATTTAGTACAAACTAAATGGAAAGAGGGGAGGAAGAAGTGACAAACCTGGTGGAGACACAAACCAATACGGATTGAACAGAATGAGAAAGGACTTGCCATTGTTTTAGGTTGACCTGACACAGCCAGGTGAATAGTCTCAATGGTAACAACTGACATTCTGTTAGCACAAACAGAAGCTTCGTGTTTCCTGAAAACGTTCAAATCGCCTGCAAAATTTTACATCATTAAATTAGCTGGTGAGAAGGCATAGTTCGGGACTGTTCATAGCTCAGGGAAGACCTCTGCTGTTTGACTGCACTTGCAAACTGTGTTTTAGAAACAGGAATTATTCACTTCTGTGTTACGATGCCTTTAGAGAATTTAGGGCTACAGCTCAGTGAAATATTGTGTAACACTACTTATCTCAAAAGAGATAGCAGAGGCTCTGAGATGACTATGACTACAGACAAACTATAGACAGCCTCAAGAGGTTTGGCTGTTTAAAAGGATGAAATAAAAGTACAATTACTGTATGGACAGTACTGGCACATATTGCTCAGGCAGATAGAGTTTTTCTTATAAGAATAAAACAGCCATAAACTAAAACCAGAGAGAAGTATTATGTGAAAACATAATTTGTTTTTAAGGTCAAAATTCAAGGGCTCATAGTTGACAGCAGTGACAAGATCTAGAATTGTAATACGCTAGAAAAATACTGGAGAGAACATTAAGCTTCATTATTCAAAATTCAGATTACTCCTTTTCACTGGGAGAGGACTGCTTCTTGAGGGTTTCTTGTGCTTTCCTCCATAGCACCTGCCCACCTTCAGAAAGAGGATAGAGTGTGTCCTGATCCAGTCTGGCAGTTCTTATTTTTCTGAAATTATTCTCGATTTATTTTCAGGGTAACTAATTATGTGAATAACTGCTCTCTAGTCCGAATCAAATATTCACATTTGTCCCATGAGGACTATTCTGCAGCATCTGATTTGATTTCTCAAATGCAAAGGCAGAGGGGAAGAAACACATGTAGAATGTGGTCTGGCAGAATCATACTCTAATGCAACAGCATCCATGAAAGGGTTGAATATTTTTGAAATCCCAGTTATCAGAGGGAGTTATGCTAATTAACTGCTAAATTCTTTTTCATTAACACATAAGGATCAAAGAAATTAAGTTAAAAAACCCCAAACCAGCACAAAATTGGTGTATGGCTACCAAAGCATTGTTAGAGCTGTGTTGACAGTGCTGTTCTCTGCCATGGAGGCTGAAATGCTGTGACTTCAATAGCAGAGACAAGTCTGGAGGTGAACAGCTGTATTTCACACTTTCATTTCATTGCATTATCAGCTGGAATTACGTTTCTAAATATTTTTAGAAGCATATTCCCTAGGAGTTTTTCTCTACTTGAGAAATACAGGAGTCACTGAACTCATGAGCTGCCTGTGGAAGCTCAAGCTGTGTATGTGGAAGGTTGTCTATTTTAATTACTGCAGCAATTGGCAGGGTGCTTGTGTCCACCTGAAATGGGCACTGCCAGCACCTTTGCCAAGTATTCTTTTCTCTCTATGCTAAATAAGTCTATTTGGTGGTGATTCAATATCACAGTCTGCGATTAGTATTTTAAACACATTCATGTGGGTTTGAGACAGCAATCACTCTTTTCAAACTTTGCCTCTTCCTACAGATCACCTGCTTTTACTCCTTGTTTAACATTAGGGTCTTCTAAAGCAAGGAATATTAAATATCATTTCTATAGGCTTGTTATGGACAATTAGGATTGTATGAATCCTTTCCTCCTTTTAGATGCCCAAGAAGACCACCTGGCCTCCCAGTTTTACCCACTTAGCTTCTTTTATCTGCTTACAGGTGTTACTCTACCTGCAGGAATCATGTTAAGAAAAACAGTGTACTTTTGATTCCTCTCCATTTTAATCAGTAGGAATTTACTGCAGTCTGTGATTCATGGCTTGGGAACGCACATTTCCATGAGGATTTACTCTTGTGAATAATAGAATGGTTTAGATTGGAAGGCAGAGATCATCTAGTTCCAGCTCCCCTGCCATGGACAAGGACACCTCTCACCACACTACATTGCCCAGAGCCCCATCCAACCTGCCCTTGAACACTTCAGGAATAGAGCAGACACAACCTTCCTGGACAACCTGTTCCAGTACCTCAGCACCCTTAGAGAGTGACATTTCTTCCCAAGATCTAACCTAAATCTGCCCTCATTCAGCTTGAAACCATCCCCCTTGTATTATCACTGGAGTCCCTCATAAAATGTCCCTCTCCAGTTTTTCTATAGCCCACTTTAGGTATGGGAAGGCTGCTATAAGGACTCTGTGAATCTTTCTCTTCTCCAGGCTGAACAGCCTCAGTTGCCTCAGCTTGTCTTCACAGCAGAGGTGCTCCAGCCCTCTGATTAGAATTTTGGGTTATATCATATATTATGCATTATATCTCTCAGTTTAGAAAGCAAGAGGGATCATTTTGAACTTTGTGACTCAAGAGGAGGGCTTCCCTTGCTGTTTTAATCCCCATTATTTGTGTAAAAACATTCTCTCCTGGGACTTCTATTTGTGTGTTTCTTCCAGCTAGTAAATAGAGTGAACCTTACCATCAAGGTAAAGAAAATCTTCTTACTAGAAAAGGGTCATCAGACCTTGGAACAGGCTGCCCCGGGAGGGAGTTGAATCACGATCCCTGGATGTTCAGAATTGTGTAGATCTGGAGCTTAGGGACAGGGTTTAGTGGTGGCCTTGGGACAGCTGGGTTAATGCTTTGACTCAATATTCATGAAGGTATTTTCCAGCCTAAACAATTCTGTGACAACTCACAGGAAGACTCCTAAAGGTGTTTCCCTATATATGCAATACTCAGTGTAACTGAGAACTGTCCCCAGAGTCAGTCTTTTAAAATCATTCAGAGACCTAGTAGTGGGTATCCCAGAATATTACAGGAGATATCTCTTGTTAGAAAGGGAACCCACTGGCCTTTGTGTGCTTTGACTCTTTGTGTGTTCTTGCAACTGCAGATGAGTCTGGAATACTACACTCTCACCATGGGAGAGAGAGCAGACCAGTACAGGTCATAAATTCTGAGCAGCTTCAAAAAACCCCACATGAATATTTAAAGATTAGAATATAACCAACATTTCAGAGCTTTCTCATTCAAGACAATCTCAATGGAAAAAGAGGCGTGAGGGCTCTGAGTTTTGGCAGGTGATAACAAAAGTAGCTTTTTTTGCCTAGACTAAGTTAAAAACAATGCTAAGTAAAAAACAATACAGAGCTTCATTCATTAAAAAATGAAGTTCAAAATTGTTTTTTGGCAAGCTAAAGTAGTTTCATAGAAGTTCTGAATTGTTTTAGTAAATACTTAAGAATTGGTAAATCTTTAGTGAACACTGGTTTACTAAATAATTGTACTTGTCTGTTCTTAAGTAGCACTTTTAACTAGGCAGCTGTACAAGTGCTTTAGGTTTTGTATCTAGTTTTCACAGTGAAGAAACTAAAAAATATCACGTAGAGAATGGCCCCTCATTTTTTGTTTGTTTGCCATTTAAATAAATTCATTGGCTGCTTTCAACGTTGTGTTTTTCAGCACAACTTTAATTGCGTGTCATAAGTGGCGGAGTGGTCCATGGGACAGTAATTAGAATGCTGGCTTCTGGCATTTGTTTTATACCCTTAACTACTGCTGTTAATTTGGTTGAGTTTACCACCAAAGACATTAAAACCTTCTCCTAAAATGAGTTATACATCACACAGTTAGCAGTTTTGAAGAGTGTTATCTGGCATTTGAGGCCCCTTTCACTGGTGTACTTTGTTAAATATAAACATGGACCAGTTCACTAATCAATGCGTTGAATCCATAATAATGGATTGTTGCTAAATCCACAAACCATCCATTGGTATGGAATAATGATAGAAGGTTAATTTCTTTTAAAAAGAATTTTAAGACTACCAAGAGTAAAGAGCAAATGCTCTTAATTTCTCTTAAGAGTGTGAATAGTTCTGAAGTGTGCTGTGTGATGTATGTTTGCAATTTAAATCAATGATTTGTTTAATAAAAGCAATCAATTTCATATGGTAATGGAGTTGGATCTGGCTGCAGAGTCTGTGCTGATCTACCATAGTATCAGGCGCTGTTGTGTAACTAGAGTATTGGTGAAACACAAAGCCACAAAAGGACAAAGACTCGTGGTCCCAGATGTTTGTCCCTCTTGCAATTGCTTTGTGCATCACCAGCGATGCTCGTTAGTCTAATAGCTAATTTTACCGGATGATTTTACCAGCTTATGCTGAGGCTGTCTTTAAGATGAGTTTTTGTGCCCTAGTGTAAGGAGGTGTTTGTATTTCATGTTCCAGCTGTTAATCAAAAGCTGCTGCCATTTACTGGTGATGAGATAAACCTCAGGATAAAGAGAGGGGTTGAAAGGTCACTTAAAGGCAACTTCAGCCCTTTGGCAAAGTGTCTTTCTCTGGAGCATCTGTAGCTTTGTTCTCTTTGGTTTGGAAGCCGAAGCCTTAGAGTCTCCACTACTGCTAACGAGTGATGACTGGTCTGAGAATAGTAACACAATGAGCAGTTATGCTTGGAAAAAGAAATTTATCTGCAGATCATGGTTTGTGCCTAAGAAGTAGCAGCCTTCATGTGATATGTCCTGTAGAACCTGCTTCCCTGAGAATTTTTGGTTACCTGATTATCTGCATGTGCTGTTTCGTTTCTCACTACATTCATGGAAGAAAAAATGAAGCTGTGATTGCATAGAAGGCCATGGAGAAGTATTTGCTTTATGAACCACTCCATAATCATTCCATTGATAGAAGGGATATGGGGATGGTGTTCCCTGATTTCATTTTATTTAAACTTTAGCAAACTCATGCTGCACTCAATCAGCTCCTCTTGCAAAAAATTCCATCTGTATGGCATCAGACAACTCTGTTGGTCTCTTCTCACAAGTGATGAGTGATACGACCAGAGGAAATGGTCTCAAGCTGCACCTGGATAAGTTAAGGTTGGATATGAGGAGAAACTTCTAGATGGGAAAAGTCATCAGGCCTTGGAACAGGCTGCCCAGGGAAAGGGGTTGAATCACCATCTCTGGACGTGTTTCAAAGTAGATCTGGATTTTAGGAACAGGGTGTAGCGGTGGCCTTGGGACAATCAGGTTAATAGTTGGACTTGATCATAGAGGTCTTTTCCAACTGAAATGATTCAAGGATTCTTCTCTTGAACTTGAGTATTCTGAGTTCATTTCTGCAATAAATACATCTTGTTTTGCTTTCTGCCAGTTTCCATGAGTATGTATGGCCAATGCAAGAATCTGGCTTTTTTTTCTTTGAGAGGAGATTTTCCAGTGTTGTAGAACTTTAGCTGGCCTAACATTTAAAATATAGGGATGGCATCACATAGCTAACAGGATATATTAATTCAGCATGCCTGTTGTATGAAGAAAGGAAGTTTGATCTTTGAGCTTCTTCAGAACAAGGGAATGTAACTGGCTGTTAGAGAAAGGCCTTGATCTAACAATTAAAGATTCTTTTCGCTATGCTATAATCAGGCCCTGTGCAACAGCCTGTGGTAAAGACCCCTGTGTGTCTAACAGGAGCAATCTGATTTTCAGTTCAAACAGTGCTGCAAAGTCCTACCAATCCCACTGCATTATAAACCACAGTCGATACAGCTGATCCAGTAGGGCAATCCAAAGCCAAGTTCCTTGACTTTTACATTGAAAATAGCACACATTTGATGCTTTTCCTCACTATCTCTTTACACCAGCTAAGCTTCCAAAATAGCATAAAAGTTGAACTTGATGTCCAGTGTCCATGGCTGCTGGAGTAGGCCAAGTGATTCGACTCTTAAATTTGCTGTCATTTGTTCTCTTTGTGACTTCTGTGGCAGTCTGGGGGTTTTTCCTCCTCCAGGGTATCTTGCCTGGGCTTTGCCAGCTCCATGCAATTGCGTGAACAGAGTGCAGGCTTGTTGAGCTAGGGTGAGAAGTCAGCTGAGGACCTGCCCCTTCAGAGATGTGTGAGCATGATGATAGTCCTCACAGCCAGGTTCTGAGAGCCTGGACTTGGCTTCTCAATCCAGTAACTTGTATTCAGACAATGCAGTTTCTTCTCCATTTATGAAGTGTCTTCAGAAAGTG
>VZRI01008725.1:147659-165807 GCA_013397515.1 Upupa epops | reverse complement strand
CCCGCATGTGCACTATACAACAATCATAGAGTATGCTGAGCTGGAAGGGATATTTAAAGGTCATCTAGCCCCTGCAGCAAGTAGAAACTTCTATATACTTTTTTTAATACCTTCTTTATATGCTTTTTAATAATTTAAATTGCTGTGTAGCTTGACTTTTTGTTCTTCCAGAAAGCATGCAAGAAATTATATCTATTCACTGATGTCTCTTTATTTTTAGGATTTTCATTTGTAATGTCATTCATAAGGCTCAGGAAAATCTAGACATAGCCCATTATAAGAAAAGTTTTGAGAAAACTTTCACAGTTAATGGGAAGCCATCTGATATTTTACAGAAGTCCACATCATCTATGAATCTTTGAAACGCTTACCACTTGAGGATTTTACCTTCCACTTTTAACATCTAATTTCAATCTTCCTGAAGAATGTGCTGGACTTGATGATCTTTCAGGTCTTTTCCAGTCTCAATAATTCTGTGATTCTATAATATTTTGAATGCTTCTTACTTCATAAACCAAACACTTCCAATGCCTTTGTGATAACTTTTCTTTGTCTAGAAGATATTTAACCTTTCCAAACTTGTTTTTTTCCACAAAAAGGTGGAAAAGAGTTGGCAGTTACATGCTATTATTATGTCTGAAAAATGTAATTGCATTTTAAACCATACTATTGAGAGGTTTTCTGAACTTGTTACTTTAATTTGGAGGGAAAAGTTGGATTTGGAGAGAAGATATCATTTATAATCATGATGATCATTCTTCTAATTTTCATCAAACCCAAATATGCTAGATTCATTTTACATTCATTTTGTTGAACTCTCTGTATTGAGGAAATTTATGCATTGCTCCAGTCTTTTATAATTTCTCAACCATAGCTATAAAGCAGATTAAAATTAACCATCTTCCAGGTTGTCCTACCATTTAAATGCTTGTTAGTTTTATTGATTGTATTACATAGACTTTATATTGCCTTGGCAAACAGTTTACAGGGTCTATAAAATAAGTCCTAGAATAGGCCATGAAAATGTTCCTGCAAGTCAAGCTTCATTGCCTACTAGAAAATGCACTTGGAATGTACATTACATAGATTCAGAAGACAGCAGCACAATTTTTATAAACCTTGCCTATTTAATGCAAAATTAACTTCTATTTTTTATAGGAGACAGATTCAACAGCAAGACGATGAACATTTCAGGTTCATTCCTTAAAGAGCAGTTTTGACTTCCCCATGGCATTTGATTCCATTATTAAAAAATTCTCTGTTTGTGCATTTATTTCCTTCTGTTAATTTTCATGTATCTCCTGATAGAGAAAGCTACAAGAAAAAGTGCAGTCCTGGACCTTGTCCTCACGAACAAGGAGGGACTGGTGAGTGAAGTGAAGCTCAAGGGCAGTCTCAGCTGCAGTGATCATGAAATGGTTGATTAAGATTATTTGGGTACCTAAGAGGATGCATAGCAAGCTTGCAACCTTGGACTTCAAGAGAGCTGAATTCACACTTCTCAGAGATCTACTTGGCAGAGTGTCATGGGATGAAGCCCTGTAGAGAAGAGGCACCCAGGAGAGCCCAAGGACCAATTCCTCCAAGCTTAGGAGGAGTGCATTCCAAGATGAAGAAGGTAGGCAAGAATGCCAAGAGGCCAGCATAGATTAACAAGGTGCTCCTGCACTTACTTGAATGCAAGAAGAAAGTCTATAGGCAGTGGAAGCAGGGACAGGCTGACTGGGAGGAGTACCTGACAGGATTTGTCCACGCTGCCAGGATTTTCACTCTGTGAACTGCTAAATATGATAAAAAATAAAATCATGCATGATGGTAGTGAAAATCGCACAGCAAATGGTACTGAAAATTTATGTACAGCCAACACAAGCATTTTACATTCCTGCTACTGCCTCGTTTCCCATGTAAAGTTGGCAAAATGCATCTCTATTGGGATTCATAGAGATCAGTACACCACAAAAAGCCATTGTGATTTAGGCTGGCTGCAAAGTACAGGCACTGCTATTCAAGGCCATCATGAATGCAGTTAATGGAAGAGCTGCAAAGGAGGTGGCAAAGGAAAATTACTTGAGGAGGGAGGCAGTTAGAACTGAATTAAATTTGACTTCACTAATTGTGCAATTCAGTGCTTGTACTCTTACCTTTCTTTCCAGCGTCCTGATTTTTATTCTTCAGATGCTTTTGCCTCCTGTTTTTGTAATTGCCTTTCAAGAGGTACTAATTTCTGTCATTCATTCTGGACTACAGTAGGCAGTTTTTGTTTCTAAACTGCCCTGGCTATCACTACACTACTGAACTGCTAGAAAAGCACCTAAATACATGTTATTGCAAACCACTGCTGTAAAGAGCAAACCAATTCAAAATGCAGTGATTATTACATTTTCAACATTTACACTTAAGGAGTTTTAAGATGGTTTATTTGTGCTGTTAGACAGATAACATTCTAGATAAGTGCTGCAGTATGGAAATGGCAATATTAAGTTATGAACCACATTGAGATTCTCTAAATGAACACAGTGTAAACTGATTTGTATGCAAAACATATGTTACCTAATGAGATTAATAAATTCAAAGCACATTTAATCAGTTATATTTGATTCACCAGCAGTTAAAAATTTTCCTTAATGCTGACAAAAGCAGAATAAACAATGGATCATAGGGTTTTTTTTTTTAATAAACTACACAGATACAGCCATACCACTTTGTATCTTATATAATGAATGAGAAATTCATATCAAGAGAAGAGCATTTAAAAACTGTCTCATTTCTTTTTTTTTTTTTTGCTGCAATTGTTTTCCAAAGTGAATGTAACATAAAAATGAAACATTTCTCTTCTACAAAAATAACACCTTATTAGGAATTAATGTACCTTATTCAGGATTCAAAAAAGAAAGCTACAGTTTATTCAAGTCAATATCAACATTCAATATTCAATTCAACATTAATAGGGTTTTTCTCTTTATATATATTTGTATTAAATGAAAACAAATACTACTTTTCATGAAAAGAAAAATAATTAGATATCATAATTGCTACAAATTGTTCATATGTTTGGTTTCACACTATTTACTGTACAGTTCCCAGTAGTATGAAAAAGCTATCTTCATGGAGATCTTTGAATAAAAATGTTAAATCACTACTCAAGAATTTAGTGTTCTTTATGCTGCTATTCATGATGTGAAGATGGAGAATGAAACTCTTGACTTTGACAAATATATTTCATTAAATTCGCAGAATTAAAAATCAAGCAATCAACAGGGTCTTATCTAGTCCTTATGCCCACAGCTTCATCAAATGCATCTCATTGTAGGTATTTTCTTAGCTAGTTGTTAATCACTTAGTACTCTACTACCCACAAAGACTACCCATTCTTGTCTAATTTTAGCAGTCGAAAGATACTATCTCTCTCTGTCATCTTGGCTGCACCTTAAAACTATCATTGATGACAATGTTTGCAATTTTGTACATTGTAAGTCTTCTGTAAAAGGCTGTAAAATATATAGCATTCACTTTTATCTTCTGAAAAAAAAACAGTCTTCATTTGTTCAAAGTTCATAGGTTATGGTCAACTCCACTTTTGCTCTTACATTGGCTTTAACATGTCCACGTTAACAGTTGAATCTTGACCAAACCAGGTGAGTTTCAGTAAAGCAGGATTACTTCCATCTCAGGTTTTTTATTTATTTTTCAAATGTCTGCCCTTCTCAAAGAGGATTCTCTGTAATCCATAATTATTTTTGGGTTCTTTTTAACTAGCTCTTCTATATATAGTAGATTCTAAATCCTGTGAGCTCAAGGTTTCCTAACTAGGAATACTATGCATTTGTTTCTTTGAAAAGCATCTCATTTTTCAGAAAATTTTTTCAGTTAAAATTCACATCCTATTTTGCAATGTATTTACATTTTCTCCTGTCATCAGCATATGTTATAAATGTCACCCTTATCCATCATGAAAACAGTAAATGATACCTGATCTAGAACATATAACTCAGTGTTTGTCTCTATTTCATAGTGAGTTCCCGTTTCTTCTATATACAATTATCCTACTAGTTTTTATGTAATATTTTCAAGCACGTTCTCTTTCCCTAAGTTGCTTTTAAGCACATCAAATCTCAAGCTCTATCATCTCTACAATTTTTCCTCTACTCATATGTTACCATACAGAAGACCTAGTGATTTATGAGATTTTTTTCCTAAAAGCTTGTGTTAAATATTATTTGTCTCCATAGTTTTCTTAGTTACTTTCATACAGAAGTACAGATTTTTCCTTAGCTAAGTATGTAAGTCCATAGTTCCCTCATTTTCTTTTGCAAAGGTAAGCTGTGTATTTACTTATTTATTTTGAGCTTCACCAGATCTACACAGATTTTGAAAGGCAAAAAGTAATGGCTCTACAATCCAAAAAGGTCTTTCCATGCCATTGCATGCCATTTATTTAATCCAGAAAATTTGAAAATATCAATATATCTAAATATCCAGTAACCTGTTCTGCTTTATTCCATGTCTGATTTCTTCTTGTTTGGATACTAGTATTACTTGTGAAGATCAAGTGATTTCATCTAATCTTCCCCATGAACAGTAAAGAGGCAGACACCATCTTTTGTTGTACCACAAGAAAGAAAATGTGAGAGAGGGAGCATTATTTGGAAAAACCACAGATGGCAATTAAACCAACATAGAAATGTTGAAGGCAATGAAATTATTAAACAAAAACAACTAAGGCAAAAAAAGACTAATCAATGCTTATGGAGTTCTATTGCAATCAACCTAGAAAAGAATAAAATAGACTACAAACCTTAAAGAAACTTGTAATCTAACACAGAAGTTTAGAAGGAAACTATTATACACCTTGTTCATATACAGCTGCATTTCCTATAATTTAAAAAGGTGTCTACTAAAATGGTTACTATAAGTATTAATGACCAACTTATGAACTATCTCAGATATTACTTCTTTAACATATAGGAACATGAACTGGAAAGATAAGAATAATACATACAAATTCAGAGGTATTTCAGAAAAATATAAACTCTAAAAGGAATATTTTAAGGATAAATGCTTACAGGCTTATTAATTTATTCAGCACCTCCATAATGTCTACAGGACAAGCAATATTAATTTGAACACTGATTAAGAATCATTAATTGATTAGTTAAATTCTGTGTTCAGGAGGGTGAAAAATTCAGAAGAGACTTGTTACAATCTAAGCACAGAATGAAAGCTAAAAAAGTGCCAAAACCGCCTTGCAATTAAAGATGGGGAATTAAAGATGTCTTTCTGCTTCATTAAAAGAAACTCCAGAGACCCAGTCTGCCACATACCTGATGAATCACTTTCCTCCAGGCAAATATACAGAAATTAATCCTCATAACCCCTTGTGAAGTAGCCATAGGAACACAATATAGTGAGGTCAAGTCATGGTGCTGTGAACACACTGTAAAACCAGTGTAAACCTAGGCAATATATTTCAATCTTCCTTGTTCTCCTGAAGTAAAAGTTAAAGCTTCTACTGGCAGCAGTAAAGATGAGATTCTATTATATATATCAATGCTGAAGAAGAGCAGATTCTGGGGGCCTCTAATTTATTGAACAACATTGTAATATGCTACAGCATCTGGAAAGCAAAGCTAATAAAATTCACACTGGAAAGGTATAATTTCTTATTTTTTCTAATAAAACAAAGACCTACCCATGAACATTGTGAATTATCTCTCACTTGAAATATTTGTCCTTCAAGTAAGATAAGATATTGTAGAGTTTATGTAAGAATCACTGAGTAGAAGTATAGGATAAGATTGAACTACATTTTAGTGTTCTTTTCTTTGTTTGCAGCCCAGCAATTTATCAAAACAAGACAATATGGGAATTTCTAAATTTTTTTTTATTTTTATTTGAAAAAACATGTGTTAATTAGGAAATTGATTTACCCTTTAACCTTTCCAAATTATGACACTGTGCTCCACAAAACTGGTAAAAATTCTTTTCCTCTTCTCTTAATAGAGATTCATGATTCTCCTTCATTCACACTTCAAAGATATTAATTTGCTTAGCATATATACACAAATTCATTGAGGTTGCAATTTAACCCCCAAATGAGAGCACAGTTTGTAAATACTTTACAATCTTCTTTATATCCTGCTTTGTATCTAGTCTTCCCACTGCAACCACTTAATGTAGTGAACAAAACTCTCCAAACTGGTACAAAAAGAAGCTTCAGAATAAAAAATATTGCTTCATCACTACCAGTTAAGTTTATAACATTTCTTTCAGTATGTCTCTACAGCAATGCAGTGTGTTTTGCTAACACTCAGGTTTGTACAAAGACAGTTCAGGGGCTCTGAAATGGTTCTGTGTAGTGCCATTTAAACATATGGTGATATTTTCCCAGTAGCTGGTACTGACTTTTTGCTTTTCTGTCTTATGACTATTAAGTCAAGAGGTCAAAATGTCATACATTTAACAAAATATTAAATGTCATCTTTATTTGTTCAGGTTTCTTCACTTGACCAACTAATGATTTTGAACTTTTAGCCATATCTCTATTATTCCTCCCTATCATTCCTCTAGATTTTGGGAGTTTTCTTTCCAAAGACATCATATTTTATCACATTTAATAATACATTTCACAGTAGGATTTACATTTAGATTTGGACAAAATAGATAATTCCCAAGGCAATCTATAATTCAAATCCATTAGGCTAATGTATTGCAGCTGCTGTGAACAGTGGGCATGCCATCTTTTGTATAATAATGTCTGGTACAGCACAGGATATAAAACAAAATAAACTGAAAAATCATTCTGTATCTAAACATCACCATTATTTTCAATATGTCCCCTCACATCTCAACAGAGGAGTCTGGTTTATGCATGTGTGACATGTTTGGAGTGCTTTAAGTGTTGCCTTTCACTGTTGTTAAATTCTCCTATCAAAGAGTTCTGACTGGCTGCATGTAGTATGCCTGTGATATATATATAAGTAATCAGTATTCAGCACTGTCTGTCAGGAATTTTAGAAATTAATAATAACTTACATCACAACTTATTTAATAATTCCACCTAGTTTTCTTAAATTCTACTTTAAGAAATATTCACTATAAAACCTACAAAATTTCAGTAGAATGTGGACCATTAGCAAACCATTCAAAAATTCCTGTGGATTCATTTTCACTTCTACTTGAAAGAGATAGTATTGATATATTTTACTGTGTCAAAGAGTCCTTGTGCCAGATTATTATACATTATAACTCCAAAATCTCTTGTTCATACTCTTTTTATATGGCATACCATATATTCTGAGAAAAAGACCAAGAAAATACCAGTTAGCTAAACTGTCTTCACAGAGTAGTCTAATCCCACGCTATCACAACAAAAAACACTAAGCCACACACCCCACAGTAAGCACTAATGTCTGGTCATGACAGTTCATGATAAAGTAGGCAATACAAATCCAAATACTGAATATTAATGGCTGTAGCACCTTGAAGAGCAATTCATTTCAATGCCTCAGTCATAATTTGTGCCAGCATTAGTGAAAACAATGGCAAATCCGTGTGCATTCTGTAAAGCAGTTCAAAGAGCTACTACATGGCTCCTTAATTGAGCTATTCCGCTTGGCTAAGATCTCCCATCTTGCTTCAAAGTCCTATACTCTTAAATGTGAAAATTGCTAATAGACTGGCAGCTGGAGATACTTATTCCTCAATAGACCTTCTACTAAAAAATATTTTAACCCACTATGTAGTGGGGAGAAGGGAGTTCAAGAGATATACTAAAGTTTTTAAAATAATAAATTAAGGAGTTTCACTTTAAAATGGAAGAATGCTTATAAAATATTTAGAAACACTGTTAAAAACAAGATATTATTCTGAGCATAATAATTTGAGGTCTGGTGTACATTGTTTATAAATTTATCTGCATGAATTTCTCAAGCAAGCTAGAACATAGCTCTTGATAACAGACCTCTTGATAAAAGGTCCATGTCCTTTTTTCAAATATTGTTCCCATAAAACACAGATTTTGCACTGTAAAATTATTCTGTTGAATTCTGTTTATCACCATTTTTCACTGTCATCTTGCTTCTTTCCTCTTTTTCAAAAATTGATAAAGGTTTTGCAACACAAACTTACTTCCTGCATATTTCTTTTTAAGAAAATAATTCAAAAGGCCTCAGAATAAAACCAGTTAATTAATATGTGATGATGTTACAAATCTCTAATAAAGTAGTTTTTTGAAAGGCGTCTTCTGAGACATATTTAATCACATTATAATACAACCTCGTGTTGCATACCTAATTACATTGTATTATCTAGCTAATTTGGTTTGTACTTCAATTATTAAAGTTCACAATTTATGCTTATGACATCAAAATGATCAAACATACTTGATAAAGTCAGTTTTAGAAATAGACTAATTTTCGACCATCAAGTAATTATGTTATCACTAGGGTTCATTTTAATTATGTCAGAGTGCTACAGAAAAGTTAGATTACATTGCATCAAGTACAACTATAATGGTAAAGTACAAAAATGGTCACAACAATTTCTTATTTATAAGTAAGAAATATATGTGAACTAGAAACTATCTTCCTGTGTACATTAAAGTCACATCACGTTTGTCCTTTAAATATGTGTGTGTAATCATTTCACACAAGAACACTCATGAAGTTTACCCCCATGGAGCAAATCATGTGCAGTAACACCAATATTTCAGGTCAGTCATGTTATTGTAAGTGACTTTCCCTCACATAGACCATACAATTACTACCAAAAGAGCAGGCGTATACATATCATGAGTTCCTTCTTCACTGAATACTAGAAAGATGTTTTGTAAATTTAGGGGAAAGAGAAGGTAGAATCATATTAAAAATCAGATGGGAAAGGACATACGGATGACATCTAATACAACCTTCTGGTCAAAACTAATAGAGTCAACTTATTAGATAAGGTAGCCAAGAGCTTTGTCTAAGAGGCTGTTCCTAGATGCATCTTAGGATACTCATTTCACGATATATATTGTGAATGCTCTTCTTTAGGTTTGATTAAATTTTTCCTTGGTGCAACATATGACTATTGCCTCTCATCCTTTCAATGTGCACCTCTAAGAAAAGCCAGTCTCCATCTGCTCCACTATTTGAAGACTGTTATTAGATCCCTCTGTAGAATTCTTTTTTTCTCAGCTTTTTCTAATATGATGTCTCAAAGAATATGTCTCAAAGAATGTCTCAAAGAATAACGATATGTGTTGTAATAAGACATATATCAAGTATTGCTTAATGTCAATAGCTACACAAGTGAGAGTAAACATAGCACATTGACTGATTCTCTTATGATAATGAAGACTCACTCCTTTTGGTCAGAAACAATTAAAAAATATCCATAAAGCATGTAATATCATATAGGAATTTGCCTTAATTGCTGGTCATTGCCAGATCACTGAGTTTGAATTGCAGTTCCTGGCCCTGGCTACCCAGGCACTAAAATATTCCTCTGCCCACATCTACTTTAGTTTGACTGCTAACTTGCAGCCTTACAAAATAAATCATGGTGAATATTCATCCTTAAAGTTACTGCAGAACTGGAGCAGTATCTTGACCTCAGGAATTGTTTAACAAAGGAAAAACAATTCTAGAAAATAAATTAACCTCACTAAAGAATATTTCTCTTCCTTATACTAACTCAAATATTTTACATTGTGTTTGCATGGATTTAAAGATCCCTGATGGATGCTATCACATACAGAAAAAGAACCTTTGCCTTTCTATGACAATAGAGTGTTAAAGCAGAAAAATGTCTTATTTGCTAGACTAAACAGTGGATATATCTTTTTCACATCATCGTCATCTAGGTACAAATCTATATAACTGAAAGCAACAAACAAAAATGAACATTCTGTCTCTCTTTCAGTCATTTTTACAGAGATAGGGGATTTATTCTGACCATGGTAACAGGTGATTTATTATTTTGTTGCTGCAGAAACAGAAAGCTGAAAAGGGGTTTTGAAATGGAAATTGTGACATTTACTGAGTAATAATCTCATACCATCATTTACAGGAAGCAGGTGGTAGCTGTTTACCATTGCAGACAGATGGAAGTCCTGCAGTGGAGTTATTTTTTTTTCTGTTAGATAAATTAGCTTAAATAATTCAAGTGTTTTTTTCCCCCTGCCTGATTAGTGCTTTGTGCAAATTTTGGTATATAAAGTCTGTTTCACTCTTAGGCAAAATGTTGCACAGCTCATATTGCTTTGGGTTTTGGGGTTTTTTTGAGTCTCCATGAACCAAATTTAGTTTTTATAAAGAGTATAGCAGCTATTTAATATTCCCAAGGGAGATGCTGCCTGAGGGCTAGTAAGTCCATGAAAAATTCTGCACAGTTATTGTGGGAAAAAACATCTTCCAGCCAAGCACATTTCCACAGACTACACATGGCAGTTAGAAGGCTGTACCAGGAATATCAAGCTCACACATAGTCTTTTCTTTTGTAATCCTAGCAAAATAAAGCTTTGGGGTTTGAATTTAGTTATTTTTACCTCATCAATAATTCAAAAGTGGTATAGCCTATGAACTTAATCAGATAGGCTGTATTTTAATAAAATTTTAGAACAGTACTCTTTGTTACATTTAAATTAAGAATACTGAACCTATTAAAAGTCCACGATGTTGAAGTTTTTGTATGGTTTTCCAGAAGCATTAAAATACATTGAGATACTTGATGGTAATTTTATGAAGCACTTAGTAGATTCTATAAATGTTATCAGGCAATTGATAGATATAAATACCATCAAATTCCTATCAGATCTTCACCAGCTATTATTAATATGGGCAATTGCTTGATAATTATAATTGTCATAGGTATTGATCTTGTAAGCACAGTTGTTATGAATGAAATCACTACCAAGAAACAGAGAGGTAAATTCTGTTTAATAACTATCACATGGGTAACTTGTGGATCACACTGAAGTCACTGTTTAAAGACTTCCTACTTTCTATGGGAAGAGGATTTCATTTCATGATCTTACAATAAGCAAGCTGGAAAATACTAATTCAATGGTTTTTCATGAGGTTTCTAATAGTTACAAGCCAAGGACTAGCCCAGCAGAGCTTTCAAAGCTGGTAAACCAGTATTAAGATAGGGATACCTGTAATACCATAATGGCAAATTTAAATCAGCTTTTGCAAAAAGGTGTTTGAGCTTTCAGAAGCTAATACTTATTTCTCTCAAGACATTTAAAAACCTCAATCTGAGCAAGCAGAGAACTAAATTAGGACTATAATTCAAATTTTCAAGTAGGTCCTTCAAATGCAGATACAGATTAATCTTTTGTTTACATGCTTACACAGAATATTCCTGGTTGGAAAGGACCTCTCAGATCACCAAGTCAAATCATACACACAACAACAAAAAAACCAAAACTGTGATCAAACACTAACAACAAACACAATAAAACAGATAAAAAGCCAAAAAGCCCAAAATCCAAGCCTACAATCTCTGCCACTAGAGCATGTCCTGAAGCATCATGTCTATACTTTTCTTAAATACTTCCAGGGATGGTGATTTATCTGAGTTTTAAATTATTTGAGGGACTACCATTATTTGTAGGACTCCTGAATGGCAAAAAAAGATCATCTCTATTTCTCTGTTTTTATCTAAAGAAATGAATAACTAGATGTTTATTCACCCTTCTCATTATGTGGGCACTGAATAGTTATGCTACCTATGTTGTCACCTATCTTAAAAAATAAACACAATGAATGTCCAGTCCTGTTCAAAATCTTCATTGACAATATTGATGATAGGTTAGAATCCATCATGAGCAAATTTGCGGACGACACCAAGCTTGGAGTCCGTGTTGATTTGTTGGAGGGTAGGAGGGCCCTGCAGAGGGACTTGAACAGACTGGAGAGATGGGCAGACTCTAATAGGATGAGTTTTAACAAGTCTAAGTGTCGAATTCTGCATTTTGATTATAACAACCCCAGGCAGAACTTTAGGCTGGGAATAGAGAGTACTCGGGTAGAAAGAGACTTGAGGTTTCTAGTGGACAGTAAACTTAGTATGAGTCAGCAATGTGGAACAAGTCTAGAGAAGAGCAACTAGATTGGTAAAGGGCTGGAAGGTAAGCCCTATGAGGAAAGGCTGATGGAGCTGGGTCTGTTTAGCCTGGAAAAGAGGAGGCTCGGTGATGACCTTATCGCTAACTGTAACTATCTAAAAGGTGGTTGTAGTCAGGTGGGGGTCAGTCTTTTCTCCCTGGACACTGGAGACAGGACAAGGGGTCACAGTCTTAAACTCCATCAGAGGAGGTTTAGACTTGACATTAGGAAAAGGTTTTTTCACTGAAAGAGTGATCCAGGTTTGAAATAAGCTGCCCATGGAGGTGGTCGAGTCGCTGTCTCTGGAGTTGTTCAAGGCTAGTTTGGATGAAGTGCTGAGTGGCATGATCTAGATGTTAGCTTTACTTGGTTGGTTTTAGGTTGGACTAGATGATCTTTAACATCTTTTCCAGCCTTATCATTACTGTGATTACTGTGATTACTGTGAATTAAGTATCAACATATTTCCTAGTAAAATAATATTCATCTGCATTGTGTAGATATGATTGACTGTGTAGACATGATTCATGTGTTCTTGTTAAAACTAGAACTAGAACTAGAACTAGTGTAGAACTTCCAAAGTATTCAGCCTTCTAATTCTTATTGAAGAAGAGAAGGTTCTATGTTTCAGCTTTCTTTTTCTTTACCTCTTTTGTAGGATTATTATAAAGATTCCTTAATCTTGTATTTGACATCTTTCTATGGTAGTCAAGTATATGTCTTTCACTATATTTTCAAAGGAAGAACATAGGTTTCTTACTTTACTGTGATAGATAAAAGATATGGAATACATTTCCAGATACGGAATATCTTTTTTTTTTACCAAGAAAGGTACTTATGCCCATTCCTCTTTGGTACACTATCTACAATTTTAAGACTATCCTAGTCATACAGAGTCATTGAAATACCCAAACTGGATGTATATAACCCCTCTGAACATTTATTCTTGCTTCCCACACACTTAAAAACAAAAAGTTATTCTGCAAATATTCAGCCTAACCTTTTGTTGAACACAATGTAGCTTAAAATATTACATTGTGAGAGCAGTGTGCCATTGAAAGTAGTTAAGAATTACACATGAACAGCTAGATTCTTAGTGGCTTTGGGCCTACATGAACAAATCCTGAGATTAGGTAAGAACTAATGCTTCATTCTTCCAGCATTCCACGTTCAAGTGACTGTATTTGCTTGCTATCAGAAATATTTTATTTATGTGTCTGTCTGAATTATCTGTATGCCTGTGTAACATACCTTTGTTTTCACTCTAAGACTCTTAATTCAGGGAGGTTTAGATTGGATGTTAGGAAAATTTTGTTCACTAAAAGAGTGGTCAGGTATTGGAACAGGATGGTCCCTGGAAGTGTTCAAAAAACATATAGATGTGGCGCTGGAAAACTTGGTCTAGTGGGCATGGTGGCATGGAGTTGACAATTGGACTTGCTGATTTAGGAGGTTTCTTCCAATACTAATGATTCTATGATTCTAATGTTTCCTTATTCCCCTAGGATGCATAACATTGTTTTCCTCAGGGTAATTTCCCTCTCTTTTCATGTCAGCACTTTATTCCACATCTGATTCTAACACTGACAGGTTGAATAGACAACATACATTTCCAGTCAGTCTAATATGTAATGAAAAGCAAAAATTTAATTTTAAAAGGTATTTATTTGGCTGACTGCCTCATTTCTAGTTTCATCTACACTCTAGCACTGACTTTGTTGATGTAATTTGATTTGGCCCTTTTTTGAGAGGGATTAAAGTTTTTATGTATGACTACAGTAAACATTAGAACATGAAAGGAAATTACACTAATTGTTAGTGTTAAATACAGGATGAAAATTAGATAAAGCCTTCTAGCTATTAGAAGCATAAATCTCTAGAACAAAAAAATTCTTTCTGTTAAGTTTTAATGTTTCAAGAAAAAAATCCAATAATAGAGTTTAAGATTATAATTAATACAGCTAGGAATCCTTATGTGATTGCCTATTATAGCACAAGATATAACTCTCTGATTCAAAAATGCAGTTTTATAGTCTGTATAATTTTTATAAGTTGCTGTTATGCAGAAGAAAGAACTGGTGAACTTGTTGTTCCATATACACATTGAAATCTTTGAGAATTCTAAATCTTCAGAAACACTTTCTAGCATGTTTGTGTCTCCTGTGGGAAAATTCTCTGTCTCCTCTTGATTTCATGCATGGTATAAGTACACAGGAAAGCGGAAGAGATCACCATGCTGTGCATGATTTCAACTATGCAAGCAAGTAGCAGCCATCTTATAATTTCAGCAAATTTACTATACAACATGTATTAATTTATATAGGAACACACATAACTTTATATAAAAAATAATTTATATAAGGCTCAAAAAGTATTAAATATTACTTAATCTGATAAAAAATGCTATTTAAATTAGATTACTAAAGTAATTTCAATTAAGATTAAGATCTCATAGAGATCTTGAATCTACAAAACTATTTACTAGATATTTGCAACTCATAGGATGGAATATTGCAAAGTTGTTGTATGATTGTGTCATAGTACTATCATACAATACTACAATAAATGTAAAATCATTTCATGAGAAAAACTAAGCAGGCCAGTATAGTGCAAATAGAAAACGTCTCTTAGCATCTATTTTTAAGAAATTGTTTTTTGTTATTACCAGTGCAGGTACAGACCTGCAATCAGTGGTGTAGCTATATTCACCTCTCTTCCTTCCAAATTTCAAACACACTGAGTGATGTAGATTTACAGTCTCTCAGAGCTTCAGTGATTGTCATTATGAGGAGCATTCTTTTTTGTTTTTAAAAATATCAGCCAAAAGCAGAAAGCAGGTCAAGATCAAAGAGTAATCTGATGATAGTCAGTAGGTGTCAGTTTGCAGAGGTGTATAGTTCAAAGTCAGAAAAATAATTAGGACTCTAATCTTTCAAGAGGTAAAGCTGTTATGTATTTTTTGTTGTTATAATTTTTGTGTCATTTGCAATAATGCATCATTTCAGCCAGTATTCACAACAGAGGCAAAGATCACTCAAAACCAGAAAGGTAATATCATGACAATCATATATATATGGCTGTCCTAGAAACTTGAAAAGTCAGAAGTTTAATTTACTACTACTTCCTATTCAGTATACAGAAGCTTTTTGAAAATTACCAATATATGTTCATACTAGTCATTATGTACTACTATATTTTAAGAAACTTCATTACTCCATTTGCTACCACAAACTAAATGCTCTCTGTTGCAAGTGTTGTTCAAACACAACACTTGTTTGAAGCTATCAGCAATAACTTTTAATTCTGCTTAAGGCAGCTGATATTAATGTCATACAGAATCCTATAAATATATGATCCTATCAGCCCAAGTTTTCTTCCCATGTAAACATTCCCATCCTCAACTGAAAATAACTATGGCTTTGGTATTTTTAAACATTAAAAGAAAAACAGCTGTATAATAAATATTTTACTGAAATCTATATAGAGAGCAGCCTTGATTTCATGAGATAAAGAGCCAAAAGTCTTGCAATAATGTTCCCCAACAAAGAAAGCCAGAGACAAGCATCAATCTACTCCAAAAACAGCAGTCCTATGACAATATTACTGCAAGTTTAGGCATTTGGTTTCTATCAAATCCTCCAGATATGAACATGAACTTCCATAAAATGTTTTTAATACGTAGTTTGCAAAGTGGTACTTATTAAGCTTAAACTCTATCCTACCAGACTACAGGGAGAAGTTAAAGTCCATTGAAGGAGGCAAACTGATAAAGCCACTCCAGATATCAAAGCCATTGTTAAGTACTGTGTTTATCTTTGGCAAGTGGGTTGGAATTTTTATGTGATCAGCCAAGCAATAACTCCAAGAAAAGAGATGGTTCAAGAATAATCAGCAAACTAGTTGTCTTAGAGAAGTTTTAAAAACAACCAGTTCATATAGCTCACAGCAACCCTGAGACAGAAACTCCTTGTCCAAATAGGAGGAAACTGAGAACCTAAAAATTTTACCCTTGATCAGTATCTATTTGAGAGACAGGAGGCCTGAGAGCTGTGTTTGTAAAAGGACTAGATCTTGGCTGACACTGTTAGTGTAAGCATACTCTCAGTTTTTTAATTGAGTGAAGCAATTGTGTAGTGCTAAATGAAATTAGAAGTAATTATTAGGCACAGATTTAATTTATGGTCACATACCTCTTTCTGAACTCTGTAAATTTCTTAAATCTTGCATTTTACTCAAATTTATGTTGGCTTTATTCAGAGGTTTGCAAGATATTAAAAATTATTCCAAGGAAAGCTGCCAAAGCCCACAAACACCGCTTTCTCAACAAAGTACCAGTCTTGAGGGTGCTTAGCTACTCAATGAGAGATGTCAGGACATTTAGAGTGTAAATAGTAAGTGGTCCACAGGGCTGGGAGATGGCATTGCAGGAATTAAGCAGAAAGCATGCCCCAGGTTGGGGGATGATGCATAGTAAGATAGAAAGGAAAGTGCTCGATCTCCAGGAATTAAAATTATAATTAATTTACACTTTACGTACCACAGATTTTCATTTACTTACAATGGAAAATATTTGGCTGCCTGATGCCAGCTTCAATAGGAGCCAGTCTTGAATGCCTTTATACTAATGCATGGAGCATAGGGAACAAGCACGTCTGTGCATGCCTGCAGTGTTATGATGTCATTGGTATCACTGAAACGTGGTGGGATGGTCTCACAACTGGAATGTATGGGTAAATGGGCACAGACTTTTTAGGAAAGACAGGCAAGGAAGAAAGGCAGGAGGTGTTGCCCTCTACATCGAAGACCAGTTTCAATGCATGGAGCTCCACCTGGGGAGGGAAGAAGTACAAAAAAACAGATCATGGGTGAGAATCAAGGGAAACTGGGAAAAGAGGAGAACGCAGTGCAGGTTTGCTACAGGTCACCTGACCAGAAAGTACTGGGGGATGAGGCCCTTTATAGACACGTAAGAGCAGCCATGGTTCTTGTGGGGGGTTTCAACCACAAAGATATCTGTTAGAAAGAAACACAGTACAGCATCAGTAATCTAGGAGGTTCCTGGAGTGTGTTGAGGGTAACTTCCTCATCCAAGTGATAGAGGAACCTACAAGAAAAGATGCAGTCCTGGACCTTGTCCTCACCAACAAAGAGGGGCTATTGAGTGGAGCTGAAGGGCAGTCTTGGCTCTAGTGATCATGAAATCATTGAATCATAGAATCATTAGGGATCAGAAGGAATGAAATGATTAAGATTATTTGGGTACATAAGAGGATGTGTCGCAAACCTGCAACCCTGGACTTCAAGAGAGCTAAATTCACTATCCTCAGAGATCTACTTGGCAGGTTATCGTGGGATTTAGCCTTGTAGGGAAAAGGCCCCCAAGAGAGCTGGTCATTATGTAAGGACTAATTCTTCCGAGACCAGGAGCAATGCATTCCAATAAAGAAGGCAGTCAAGGATGCCAGGAAGCCAGCATGGATTAACATGGTGTTCATGGACTTATTTGGGTGCAAGAAGAAAGTCTATAGGCAGTGGAACAGGGACAGGCTGACTGGAAGCAGTACAGAGGACTTGTCTGTGCAGTCAAGATGCAGATCAGAAAAGCAAGAGCAGAGATAGGATGTGACCTGAAGACAAAGAGCACTACAGAATCCTTTTCCCATTTCTTTTTTCTCAGGATGTGTGTGATGGCATTGTGACAGAGTTTCTGTTTTGTTTGTCATCTACTTAGGCCTTTTTTATTTCTTTTTGTGCTTAGATGGAGATACAATAAACCCTTTTGTTTCCAAGAGCTGNTCAATAAATCCTTTTTGTTTCCAAGAGCTGTTTTCTCTTGCCTAATAAATACTATCCAAGACCTCCTCAAGGCTGTGGGCCCTTTTGTTTTGGGGATTTTTCCCTTTCCTAACCCAGGACATATGGGCACAACCAAAAGACAGATTTGACTTGGGGAAAAAGCAAAACTAAATTTAATCTGACGAAAAATCCACCACCAGTTACAGAAAGATGCAAGCAGTTCTTAACTCCAATTTTCCAGACCCAGCTCTCCCATCCCC
>VZRI01008725.1:113509-147361 GCA_013397515.1 Upupa epops | reverse complement strand
GGAAAACTCCTCAGTCCCTCCCTGGGGCAACATGGCATCTTCCCTACAGGAGATAGTTCTGCATGAGCTTCTCTGACTAGCATTAGGGTCTCTTGCAGTGGTTTCTCCCAGTGACAAATTACTCCAGCCCATGATCTCCAGTCACGATCTTTTTCAGGATCCATACCCTGTTTATACACACTTTCCTCCATGGGTCATAGGCACTGTTCTGCTGGTCTCTGTGATCTACAAAGGTGTTGTATTATGCGCACGCAGGCTTGCGGGATGTGACGCGATAGGTCCTCTATTCTGCTACGTCAGTTAGAAAGGGGCGTACACGAAGGGCATGGGGTATATAAGTGTACGCCACGTGGTAATAAACGCCATTTGCTGTTCATATTGGTGTACACCTCGATGAGTGGTCAAGCTACGGTCTCCCAGAGGAAAACGAACAGATCATGTAATGTTCACTGCAACACAAAGGTTCACCTTGGTGTGCCTTTCCTCATCAGCAACCTGGGCAACTACATGGATTCATCTCTCTCTACAAATAAAAAGAAGTTTCCAAACTAATGTCTTCAACCAAACAGGAAACTGATGAAAGTTTTTATCCCCTTGCAAGTAGGTTTATACCTACAGGCACTAACTAGCTTAACCTGGCAGGTGCAACACAGAGTTGGGAGGAAGCTTTGTGATGCTTCTTACAAAAACACGGCAGCAGCTTCCTTTATCCACTACTGAAACCACACCAGACCCAAACCATAACAATTTATAAGATGCGATTATGTAACATGGCCTAGTAATGCAAGCAGCTGGTGCTATGTCAATTCTCAATTTTCTTTAAACAGTGTTTTCAAATATATACACTGTTAAGGGACAGTAAAGTAATGATAGTTCAGACTGCAGGCAAAGAATTAAAGAGAGACAATCCTAAGTATTTAATTTTAGTATCAATTTGTCTTCACTAGCAATTTTAAAGATGTAATGTTATTATAATATTAGTAATAATAATGTAATATAGTATAATAACAACATGCTAAACCATAAATGTTGCTTCTAAAAAAAAAGTATTTTTTTCCAGAATATGTTCCCCATAGCCACTATTTTTATGTCTTAATGCCCTTTATAAACAAACCATCATTACTCTGCAATGGAAGATGAGTAATCATCTGAGGAATAGACCAGACCAACCATAACAGTGACAGGTGTTTCTTAACTGACTTCCAAGAGTGGAGCCAGAAGACCAACCACCTTAAGGCTGGATATGACTACAGTGACTCTTCTGTCCTCCAGGGTTGCCTCCTTGCTCAATTAAATGCCTGTACAAATGCATGCAGCATGAGGAAAAAACAGAAGATCTGGGTGCGGACACAGACTTATATGAAAGGAATACTGAAATGTATGGCTTTGTACCTTTTAGGAAAGACAGACCAACAAGGCAAGATGGTGGACTTAGTCCCTATGTGAGTGAGGAACTGGAATGCATGGAGCTTAACCAGGAGGGGACAAACATAGAAAGTTTACAGGTAATAGTTAAGAAACATGTAAATGTGGATGATACTGTTGTCTATGTCTACTACAGACCACCAAACCAAGAAGTATTTGTTGACAAGTCCTTTTACAGGCAGCTGAAAGTAGCTTCAAGATTGCAATCCCTGGTGTTCATGGGTGATTTAAATAACACGGATATTGTAGGGAAGGCACAGCTGGATATACTCACTCCAAAAGTTTCCTGCAGTGCATTGATGACAACTTTCTGATGCAGGTGGCTGAAGAACAGTAAGGAGAGGTGTGCTGCTGGACCTTATATTAACAAAGAAGGTCTGGTGAGGGACGTGAAGGTTGGGGGCAGCCTTGGATTCAGTGACCACAACATAGTAGCATTCAGTATTTTAAGAGAAAGAAGCAGGGCAATAAGCAGAATTTCAACCCTGGACTTCAGCCGAGCTAAATTTGTCCTCTTCAAAGACCCAGTTGGAAGAATCCTTTGGGCTATGATCCTAGAAGGTAGGCGGGCCAAGAATGCTGGTCAATATTTAAAAACTACTTCCCCCAAGCTCAACATAACTGCATTTTTTTAGTAAAAAAAATACAGTACAGGAGGCAGAAGACCTGCATGGAAGAGCAAGGCACTTACAGAAAAATTCAAATGGAAGGGAGAGGTTCACAATATGCAGAAAAAGGGTCTGGTCACTTGGGAATGGGGCCTGAGTCACTGTAGAAATGTTAAGGTATGTAGAGATGCAACAAGGAAGCCCAAGGCCCTCTTGGAATTAAATCTGGCAAAGAAACTAAAAGAGAACACAGTCTTCTTCAAATACATCAGTAGTAAAAAGAAAAACAAGGAAAAACTGGTCCCACTGCTGAATGAGGAATGAAGCATGGTAACAGAAGATGCAGATAGAGTGGAGCTACAAAAATGCCTTCTTTGCTTCAGTTTTTCTGCTGAGCTGAGCCCTCAGGAACCTCAGACTCTGGAATTAGGGGACCAGGCTTGGAGGAGGGAGGAGTCTCCATTGAGAGAGAGAACAAATGCTGTTCAGACCAAAGAGGAGAAGACTGAGAGAGGATCTTATTAACATGTATAAATATATGAAGAGTGGGTGTCAAGGAGAAGGGTTCAGTCTCATTTCAGTGTTGCTATGTGGTAGGGGACAATGGGTACAAGTTTGAACACAGGATGTTCCACCTCAGCTTCAGGAAAAACAATTTTACTGTGAGTGTGACAAGGCACTGGAACAGGCTGCCCAGAGATCCTCCTGTGGAGTTTCCTATTTTCAAAACATGCCTGGTCACATTCCCATGTGACCTGCCATAGGTGATACTGCTTTTGGCAGGGGAGTCAGATTAGATGGTCTTTCAATGTCCCTTCTAACCCCTACCAATCTGTGATTCTGTGATTTTGCAGATGCATTTTTTTCTTGTAAATGTACACAATTAATGACAACAACAAAAGAAACTTCTCACACTTAAAGTCAGGAATCTAATTTAAGAGCTAAAAGCCTAGTCTACATAGTAAGAGCAGGGTTAAAGTACTCAAGCACACAGATTTGGCATTTTGATCATGTTCTGCATTTCCACTTGATTACATGCATTCTCCATATGGCAAGTCTGGTTTCTTAATGCAAACATCTTAATTAGATAGCTGAAGTCAGTCATTGTGAGTACTTTCCATGGCAACCACATTTAAGTTTGTCATTTTTCAAAATAAAGCAAGAGTACATCACAGAATTCTATGATGAACCCTAACTGGGGTTTACAGTTACCTTAAGCTAACACTTAATTCTTCTACAAAGTACTACTTGCAATTTTCTCCACCAGAAATCATCTAGTCCATCAATAAGTAGGTTTGGCTTGGTTCTTTTGGGGATTTTATGTCCATTTTTTCTGACCTGTCATTCTTTTTGAAAAGTTTCTGAACATTTCATACAAATTTGGGTCTCAGATTCACATAAGGGCTTTGATATGCATTTGATTTAAATTAAACATCAAGACATAGGTATGGGAATGTATTAATGAGGTGATAAAGAAGTAGCAATTGTTTCCCAAGATCCAAGGTCTCTTTAGTGGCAGGAATGGGTTTTTTACTGGTATATTCTAAGAGTTGAGAGCCCTAACTTCAGTAAGAAATTTGCTGTCAAAATATAGTTACTGTGGAGTTGTTCATGTGAGAATATATCTGAGATGAATTCAAGACCAGTTGCATGCAGTTTAGGCATTTTCTAACTCAAGGTGATTACTGAATTAGAGTTCAAACTTTTAAAGACTAGAAATAAAGCAATACCATTTCTATTTTCTAGGACATAATAGGATGGCTTAAATGTAACTGTTATACTAAAAATTCACATGGGAAAACTGTTTTGCAAACCAAAAGCTTACTATCCCTAATCTGAAAGAACAGTGCAAGACTCATCGTGATTCTCTGCACTCTAGAATAACAAAGACCCTTATAAAGACAAATGGTGTAATTTATTCAAAATAAAAGCAGTAGTATTAGATAAAATACTGTGTTGCTATATGTAATGGAAACAGTATGATTCTTCCACAGCTGAAACTAGTAGGAAAGGCTGAGTTGCTACAACTATTTCCTGGTATTAATTGTGTGTTACGCTGTAAAAATGATAGACTTTATTAGTAAACTCTTTGGATCCATTTTGTTATTATCAGTCAAATTATTTCTGATGTTATTCTGAGATTTTTATTTGATCAGTTAGATGGTTTACTCTGTTCTAAAGATAGCTCAGCTTTGAAAAATCACTTCAGTTATTTTGAAGAACAAATCTAAATGGCTTTTATTCTAATTAATGCTTATCTAGAATTGTTTTGATGACAGTAAGGTAATAGTTCCAGGCCATGTCATCAGTCTTTCTTCTATATCGTAGACCTGTATTAATTAAGGTGTATGAAATTATACAAAAAACATCTTGTGAAATACACAGAGAACAAGTTAGACTGAAAATTAAGACTTGACCTGAATTACATAAATCCTTTCAAATGTATCACGTACATATCACTGGCCCACAGATGCACACTGACATTTATTTTTCTTTTTTAAAGAAAAAACAAAACAAACCACCAAACACTCTTTCTTTTCACACTTTTTAATTCTTTTCACAATAATTATAGAACTACTGGTTTGCCTCAATTCACTGCTCAAAAAAGTTTTTTCTATTGACAGACATATAAAAAACAGCATATCAAGGATCCTATTCCACATCTAAAAAAAGATATCTGCGATTTTGGGTTGGTTTTTCAGTTGCTTCGAGGGTTTTATTATTTTTTTTTATTTTTGCAAACTCTTATTTTAGTTTGGGAATAGAAGAAGACAGCCACTCTACAGACCCAGCTCTGAAGAAGGGACAGGTCCACATGTTCCCACTTCGGAACGTGATGAAAGGTAGTGGAGAATGGAGGTGATCCAAAGCCAAGCCAGCAATATGAAGGCCCCAAAGTTCTTAAAGTCTTTGTCTTTGTTCTTAAAGTCATGACTTCAAAAGATCCACACTGGAAAGCAGTCTGATAGTGTTGATAGGAAGCCCTCCATGGATAGAAATGAGGTTGTGGGACTGCCAGTGAAACGGGGCTGTTGTCATCACACTGCTGCTTTTAAGGGTTGTTCAGTACGTGATCTCTGAATGCATGTTTACAGAGGTGCAACTTTTGAAAGGTCTTTTTGTATGGATATCCATTTGCTTTGCATATAGGGAAATGTATTGGGAAATAGGGTCTCTGTTGGTTTTATTTTCTTCTGCATAAGGGGCCAGCTAGGCCCTTGCTGTAATTTGTTTCGGTGTATTAGCACTTTGGTAATCAAGCAACTCAGTCCCAAACTTCACCAGAATGTCAACCACTGACAGTAGGAAATGGCAACAAACACTGAGACTCAACTCTTAGGATTTAGAAAGAGGCATAATTCCTGAGCAAGTTATGACAACTTGAGACAAAAATTTTGCAGCATGGAAACCACCTGAGTGTGGGCAGTAGCATCAAGGGTGGTCTCAGCAGAATCAGAAATGCACCTTAAAATTCTCTGCCTTACCTCTTTTCCATTTCTTAAAATGCAGGACTGAGTAATTATGGAAGTTTTATATGAAAATATGGCCCCTATAAATGTCTCAGGCATCAATGACATATGACACAGTCACGAAACACACAGCCTATGTGTTTACAGTTTAATAAAAAGGTGATATTAAATAGCTTTAGTCTCATACCCACCATATTGTTCTTCAAAGGTACCAGAAAGTGTCATCTGTGACATAGTTGTAGATTCTTGGCTAAGTAAAATTTTGTAAGTATGATCCATGATAAAATATGTCCATTTGTACAAGCTTGTAACTTTTAGGGAACAATGATCATAATTTTATTGTAATTCTACCACCATGAATAGAACTTACAATTAAATGAATTTCTTTTTGAAACTTAGTGACAATGTTCTCTATGGAATCAAGAACACTGTTTCTCTACAACCCCTAGGAAACCCTCATGCTAAGTTAAAGCACGTGTCAAACCATAATCTCTTTCATTTGCTTTGTCTGGTATGTTCCTTACAGTATCATACAGAGCCTGATCCTTTCCTTTTTATTTCTCATTACCGAATGCTCCCTTGTTTTTCATATGCAGCACACAGTATGAATCAACCAGGGTAAATGTACATAAATATTGGGTGCATTCAAGCTTTCTTCCCTACCCCTCAGCAGATTACTCCTCGATGGAGCATAGCAGAACATCTGTGGTGCTCTTCACTTTGCGATTTACTTTGCCAGATTTTCATTAAAAGAGTAAGTCAATAAAAATGTTGGTTATCCTAATAGAGCTCTTTGGAGCTCTGCAAATTTGCATGTAATACTTTTTAATGTCGTCACAGCGTTAATAATCTGTGCCTAAAGACCATAAAACTTTGCATTTTCTGTTTCAAGAAAGAAGCTTCATATACCCATGATTTTGTTCTGACTCCACCATAAATAGAGACACAAGCAGGAAAGTTGTATGACAGCACAGATTAGTATAAATTTGTGGCTGAATCCTCTACTAGGTATCTTTTCTTTCTGAGATTATATATTCAATTTAATAAAAATTAGAAGGAAAAAGGGACTCAGCTTCAGAAAATTAATAACACTTCACTACACTTTTACAGCATATATTTTTTTTATTTGAGGGGGAAAAATGACATTATGATTATCAAGATAAATCCTCAGATTAATCCTCCACTGATGCATGTACCACATTTTCTCAAACACAAAATTACAAATGGTATCAAAACGGGTGTAGAAATTTGAAGTAATTTAGTTTCATGAAGAAATTCAGAGGATGTTGATAGTACTTCAAAAATAATCTTTTGAATGGATGCAAATGGTGGTGACCACTACTTTAGAACTGCAATGCTAGTATTTCAGAATTAAGAGACCATGGAAGGCCCCATTAAAACAATCTGTTTGCCCAATTATTTGTAATATTTGTATTAAATTGCTAACATATAGTATGTTAAGAAAGATCTTGTATTCACAACAGAGCAGGCTTCTTTTTGTTCTATTAAACTAAAATAAGATGCTTAATTAATCTACAGCCTTAGATTTGGTGTGTGGCAACACGTCCTCCCAGCTGGCATAATTTGGCATATATTTTTGAACATGCAAGAGCATGATATTTTAAAACCATCAGCTTCCACTAAATGCACTTTATTTTCTGATCTGGACACTCATATGTTACAGTTAATAAATATCAGCTTGCCACTTTATCTTTCAACATGAAATATAACGGTTGGCATGGACTGAGAAAAAGTATGAGCAAGAAAATCTTCACAGTAGTGACAGTACTATTCATAATCTTTGCTCATTCAGGACCAGAGTCCAAAAAATTCTGGTCACAAGCATCTTGTGGTCGTACACATTACCTGAGTAAATGTCTATTTCTTCTTTGTTCCCTCAGGGGTATCTCTTGAGGCAATACATAACTACATGACAATTCTCCATAATGTGGAGAAACAGGTACAAAGCTCAACATCATTCCATTTTATTTTCTTTTTGCCTTTTATTTTTTTGGTAATTGCTCTGAGATTCTGTCCTTCCAACCTGTGTAAACCCTATTCAAGTTCGTATTGCACATGTCCACCATCACTGCAAATAAGTACAAATCTCACAACAGACCTTTTTTAGTTCTGCTATTTTGGATAAAAGAAAGAAATAAATATCATTATGGAAAAGAAAAGCTACTTGATAAGCAACTTTCCTAATGTAAATTAAATGTCCCTCCACCAAAAAAAACCTTTATATATTCTAAACTGTCTTACAACTACCACATGAAACTTCATAAATATAATAGTATTTACAATAAATATAATAAGATATTTATAATAATGTTTACAGTCCTGCAAGGTAGATATGAGCCTTTCATCAAAACTTATGTGGCAATCTCTGTTGTCTGAAACAGAAGAAAATAATGCATAACACACTGTATAATCTGTTGAAAGTAGGATATCAGCATTATGCTTTGGAAAATGAACCCATTTTTGTTGATTAATTGTACCTGAACAGATCATTTGCTTTTACTCACAATAATAAACAAATGATATAATTCTCCTAACGTATATAATAAAAGAGGACATAATTCTCCTAGGCATGAGGCCCTTTATGATAAGGTGTCCTTCTTACATCCTATGAGTTAAAGGAAAAAAGAAATAAAAGCATTGTTGCCAGGAATGTTTCTCTTGTGGTGTTTGCAGCATTGTCTTGGATGGGATTTTACATTGACGGTAAAAGGTAAATACATTTGCTACTCAAGTCAGGTAATGAAAGAATCTGGTGATAGAGTGTCAGTCTTCATTTAAGTAATGCATAAGCTCTGTGGTACAATTGCTAGCTTGTCTCAATTTAATACCCAGATACATGTTCTTAAAAAAAAAGGACAATCAGATATATATTTGGATTCTAAGATCATGCAGCAATGCCACTTTTGGTTTCACCTCTGTATTTTCTCTAGAGAACACAATATTCTAAGATGCTTTTCAACAGGATCCTTTAAAGCTCTGATTTTCTAACACTGAACTCTGCAGCTATTCTTTATTTCAAAAAGCTGATAGACTGTGTGTCAGAACTTGTTGATCACTCAATACTGTCTTATCTTTAGCAGAAATGTCTTGAATACTCATTTTGGCTGTTATAAAGAATTTCTTGTGGCAAATAGCTGAAATGTCTCTCCTTCAGCTTCGTACTTCCACTCACACTTAATAAATTCTATTTTTGCATGATATTTTTTATTAATGCTACAAACTAGAAGTGCTAAACAAAAATCCATTTTCTCAAGCAGTTGTTAAGTGATTTGGTAGCACAAGACACTCATCAAGCCTGACAGCAAAACAGAAAAGTGAGCCAAAACTAGATAACACTATGTCTTAAGCTGAAGAAACCCCTTGAAATTAATACCATGTGACAGATGAAAGAACTTGAACATACACAAGAATTAGAATTCTTGAACATGCAAGAGAATTAGATAAGATAGTTTTAATTTAAACGCATAAACAAACAGAAGTAAGACTCTGTGTTACCTTTCAATATTCACCCAAGGATGAAAAGCTCTGTCTTGCAAAACATCACAGAAATTGGTTTGGGGATCTACCTTTATCACATTATACAAGAACTTTGTTTTCTAAGCTCTGCAGCAATGGTGATAATTTAATTCCACACACTTTCTGAAGAGGATATTTTCTGAAAGAGACTTACTAGTAACTAAGTTTAGTATGCAGAGAATGAGCTCTGTGCCTCAAGAAATTACTACCACCAGTGAGGGATAAGTTTGAAATATTTATGAGAAGACTTAAGCCAGAGGTGTTTCTCTTACATATTATTAGTTTAAGCTGGAAACCCTTTTCAATATTTATTGCAGAAACAGCCATCAGTTCCTCATTTTTTATTCTTCAAACACACTCTGTTTAAATGCAGGAGAGGAAGTCAGCAAGCTCAGGAGGGCATTCCATCCATTGCTTAACTGTGTTCAGAATACTAGTCTGAATGACTGGCCTTCTCCTAAAAGCAGATGATCCAGAAAGAGTACACTACTAAAATGCTTCTAGGTTCATTTATTCAAACAATTCAAATAGCATTTTCGATTGTAGATATACTGTAGGCTAACATCACATACTAGGTAGTTCTCACCATTATAAACTCCATTCATTTAATAATTTGCTTATGTTAAATGCATTAGCACCATCCCAATGGTTGCCTTTAACTTATAGCTGCTAATCCAAAAGGCATAATAGACATTACTGTCATCTGTTTCTGTTCATGCATTGTCTGTGAAACAAGCCTGGTTTCTAGAATCATCATAGTTTTTCATTTTTTTCTGAAATATTTTATAGAAATTACTATTTCATCTCATAGACCTTGATCTTGCAATTTAATACTAGTGACAGTACCAGGAGTCAAAGTACCCTGATGAATGCAGGAAGACTGTGGTTTCATTAGTCCAAGCAAGCATCCTGATTGCATGATCACATCTGTTGATCACTGCTACCAGCCTATCTCCATTTCTGCATTTCACCATGTTTGAACATTATGACTTACAGGCCAATTGCTTCTGCTTACTACATGAGTACCAAGAATGACCACCAAGAAGGACCAAAATATCCTTTGAATATGAATGAATGGCACCAGCACTCAAATGAACCTGCAAGGAGATTTGAGAGATTTTTGCATTCCATTGTTGCTTCACGGATTGAATTAATCTGCATGAATTTATATTCATTTGTGGAAGTGAATATAAAGTAATGGTAAATATCACTGAACACTATTCAGCACTCAACTGATTGAATATTTGTGAATACTTTCAAAAAATGACTTTTACCCCCTCTTCTGAATGAAAATGCAAGATTATCAGGAATTTTCTTCCATAACCAACCCCTAAGCAACTCCACTTTTAAGTGGTCTCTGTTTGGACATCAAGGTTTTAACCTCAACATTTATGCTATCCTACTGATTATATAGAGATCATATACATACCATATATACATATAATGATGATTCTATATATACTCTACATAGCTCTGAGCCAAGCAATGCTGAAGAAGATGTTGATTTTAATCACCATAATGTTACACAGCATGAAATGAGGATTTGTATGTTATATTTAGAAGCAGCCATTCTGGTCCAGAAAACACAAAAAATACAAGCTACAAATGAAAAGTCATACCCATGGTCTGATGAATCCCCTAGTCCCATTCACTTTCTCTGTTAAAGGCAGTAATTACACCCTCTGGATCAAAGAGAGGAGGTAGGTTGTGGCAGTTGAAATGAAAGCCACATGTAGAAAATTCACTATGTAGAATGACTATGCAGAGTACGCAACACTCAACTGCACTGCTGCCATAACCATTCAACCCATTCAAGAAACCACTAACATCTGAATCAATTGATACAGCTGCCAAATACTGACAAATGTGAAGCAGAAAGTGATGGAGGACTCATGCATTTCTCCATTCTCTGCTGTATCAGGTTGCATCAATAATGAAGTAGGCAGTAGTGTCAGACTCATGAACTTTCAGGAGATAACACTCAGGAGAGCCCCCAAAAATCACCTGAAACCCAAATAGAGCAGGTAAAGTCATGCTCTAAAACAGCACCTCCCATAAACAAACACTCAATCACTCTTCATGCAAATTGGGTTTTTTTCCCAGATAAACAATACTATAAAAGAGCCCAGCTATGAATAAACCATGCTGACCTACCACCCAAGATATCACAGTATTACAGTATCATAGTAATGATGAGACTGGAAAAGACTGTAAAGATCATCCAGTCCAAACTAAAACCAACCAAGTAACCTAACATCTGATATCTAGATCATACCACTCAGCACTTCATCCAGACTAACATTAAACACCTCCAGAGACAGCGACTCGACCACCTCCATGGGCAGCCTATTTCAAACCTGGATCACTCTTTCAGTGAAAAAACCTTTTCCTAATGTGAAGTCTAATCCTTCCCCGATGAAGCTTAAGACTGTGACCCCTTGTCCTGCCTCCAGTGTCCAGGGAGAAAAGACAGACCCCCACCTGACAACAACCACATTTTAGGTAGTTACAGACAGCAATAAGGTCAACCCTGAGCCTCCTCTTTTCCAGGCTAAAAAGACCCAGCTCCATCAGCCTCTCCTCGGAGGACTTACCTTCCAGCCCCTTTACCATTCTAATTGCTCTTCTCTGGACTTGTTCCAGCACCTTGACATCCTTCCTAAACTGAGGGGCCCAGAACTGAACACAATACTCCCAGTGCAGTCTAACCAATGATGAATACAGGAGGATAACGTCCCTCTCCCTGCTGGCCACACCATTCCTGATACAGGCCAGGATGCCATTAGCCCTCTTGGCCACCTGGGCACATTGCTGACTCATCAAACAGATCAGCAGGTCTCTAAATAGTACCTCTTGGATGACAGGGGAACTACACTGTACCAAACCAGTTTAGGTAAGTAGTCATCATGAAGACAGTCTACCCTGTTCTTGAAGACAGAGGCATTAAGTACCTCTGCATTATCCTCATCTCTAGTTACTAAATTTCCCTCCATGTCCAGTAAGGAGTGGAGGTTATTACTACCCCTCTTTTTAACATTCATATATTTGTAAAAGCTCTTCATATTATCCTTAACAGTAGTGGCCAGCCTGAATTTGAGCTGGGCTTTAGACTGCCTAATTTTCCTCCTGCACAACCTGAAAATTCCTTGATACATGACTCAATTGACCTCGCCCTCTTTCCAGAGGTGGTCCATCCTCTTTTTCTCTCCTAGTTTTTTCAAAATTTCCTTACTCATCCAGGCTGGTGTTTTTCCCCTATAGCTCATCTTGCAACACACAGGGACAGCCTGTTTTTGTGCCTTTAATAATACATTCCTGAAGTATACCCAGCTCTCCTAGACCCCTTTTTTGTAAAGGGCTGCCTCCCAAGGAGCTTTCTGAATCAATTCCTTAAATAAACTGAAATCTGCCCTGAGGAAATCCAGTTTAGATGTTTTGTTGAGCCCTCTTTTTGATCCACTATTAATTGAAAACTTAAACATTTTGTGATCACTGCCTCCCAGATAGCCTCCGACAACCACTTCACCACATCACCATATCATCGCAATGGATCCATGATGGTGACTATTTTACCTTCTCTCTATTTTTTCTCTCTCCTGTTTTTTTTATCCCTCTTCTCTCTCTGCCTTGATTACAGAGTTAAATAAATTGTCATTACTTTCTTGATATTTCGCCCCATTTGTGCCATAATCCTGTACATAGTAATAACCAACTCAGAATCCAGGAGCTGAAACTAGCTAACCCCAGCTTCCCTAATGTCCAATGACTAATAGGAACACAAGGGGATTCAGCTTTCCTGAAGAACTTGTAAGATGGCTGTTTTTAAGCTACGACCAGGCTGTGAAGCCACATCTGGTAAAATATATACTGATTAACTTTCAATAAGCTACCCAATCTGAAAAGAACTGATAAATCTGTTAAGTATCTATCTACAAGGTATTGCCCTGGAAGACAAAAAAATCCAGATATAAAATTCCTCAACACCTGGGGTTGTTTTCACTTAGAATCATATAATCATTAGGGATCAGAAAGGATGTTGAATGATCATCTAGTCCATTCCCCCTGCCACAACAGGACACCTAGGCCAAGTTGCACAGGAACAGATCCAGGCAGGTCTTGAACATCTCCGGAGAAGGAGACTCCACAACCCCCCTGGGCAGCCTGTTCCAATGCTCTGTTACCCTCACTGGGAAGAAGTTCCTTCTGATGTTTATATGTTCCAGCTTGCACCTACACCGCTGTAAAAAAGGTCAGTCCCCAACCTAAAGTGGTACCTGGGGTTGTTCTTGCCCAGATGCAAGACTTTTTGATATGCTTAGAGACAGCATCCAGAACAAATTTTTCCATCACCTCTCCTGGGATAGAGGTGAAGCTGACCAGTCTATAGTTACCTGGGTCCTCCTTCTTACTCTTCTTGAAGACTGCAGTGACATTTGCTAACCTCCAGTCTCTAGACACCTATCCTGATCCCCATGACTTGGAAAAGATGACAGAGAGTGGCTCAGCAATGACTTCCACTGTCTTCCTTGGCAGGCGCGGGTACATCTCGCCAGAGCCCATGGATTTATGTACATTAAGTTGGCTCAACTCATCCCTAACCCAGTTCTCATCAACCAAGGCAGGCTTCTCTTTTGCATCGACTTCGTCTGGAGCCTCAGCAGTCTGGGCTTTAATACCACAACAGCTCCCAGAAGTATACATGGAAGCAAAGAAAGTGTTCAGTATGTCTGCTTTCTCTCAGTCCTCTTTCTTCAGGGCATCCACCTCATTCAGCAGGGGTCCCACATTTAGGTTTAGTTTTACCTGCAGTGTATTTCAAGAAGCCCATTCTGTTACCCTTGACCTCTCTTGCAAGGTTTAATTCCAAGGAGGCCTTGGCTTTCCTAGTTGCATCCCTACATTCTCTCAACAGAGCCTTATAATCACCCCAAGTGGCCGTCCCCTCCTTCCATGACCTATAGACTTTCTTCTTCCTCTTCAGTTTGCCCAGCAGCTCCTCATTTAATCACACAGGTTTTCTAGCTCCCTTCCTTATCTTCTTTCCTATTGAGTTGCACTTGTATTGTGCTTCAAAGAACTGGTCTTCAATGTTTTAGTATTATAAATTACTATTGTCAACAAGTTAGCAATGCAATAGCGTTGTTTAAGAATCACGCAAGCAGCTCCTTTAAATGCTATCTTTATGCCCTTTGCATTTCTCTAGTTTATGCACTTTGTCCACTAAGCTTTCCATCTCCCTGCATATAAGCTCACACTGTGGTCATTTTCATGATGAAACATATCAAAAGGAGACAGATGCGGCATTCACACAGTCCAGACTGTGGCACACTGTCACACTGGTCACACTGACCAGACTGTGGCAGGAAAGGGCTGAGTTGTTTCCTGCCTTGCACTCAACAAGAACATTAATTTGGATCTCTCATCTATTCAGCTGCTGATTTTCACAAGGCAGGTAGAAAAGTATTTATCTCTGATACCTTCCTTCACCCACTCTCAAATTGGCCACTAGATTCAGAAGTTATTGAGGGAAAGAGAAAGCAGGCATAAAGATAGTAGTTTGCTACGCTTCATTTCCTTCACTGCCAAGAAAAACAAAAGATAAATAAGATGATGGAATGTGTATCTACATACCCAAGCCTGATCTAGTGAGCATACAGTTGGCATATTTTCACTAAACTGGAACTTTTCACATGAAGAAAATTACATTCCTAAATTACCAATGGAAGTAGTGGAGGCTTAGTGTCCAGTATTTTAGGATGCAGTGTCATTAGATGCCCCAGTTTGAGTTAGAACAAAACTACTTCTGTTCAGTTGTAAAATAACTGATGTCAGCATCATATTTTCCTTGCAGAAAGTGTCTGCCTGTACAAGTGATAACGCTTGATATTTACAGTTACTACCAAGGTTAGTTTGCAGAAAGACACTTGATTATACTCCTGTGTAACTCCTTATGTTTCTGTGTAAACCAAGGTCACAGCTAAATCTTGTTTACCTCTCTGGGGGTGCTGTAAGTGAAAAGCCACATCTGTAGGGAGAAGTGGACAGTAAAGGTGACCCTACATAGACGAACAAAGTCTTCCATTCCACAGATGTCATATTCAGTATGACGTTTAGGGAACACAGGTGTTACTCTTGCTTCTTCATTGATCAATGTCTGAGGAGGACTCTGACCATTCTGCCTTACATCCAAATTCATGCATTCCTGAATCCCATTCCAGAATTCAGCTCTTGCATCTGGTTCCAGTCTGTCACTGCTTCCAGCCTGCATCAGTGGTGACAGTCACATAATAGTCATCAGGGGTTGGTTTTGTGTGTGTTTATTTTCATTAAAACTGTTGTAGCTTTTCCAATCCGTAGTTCTCTCTCCTTTATTCCCTTTCTCTTCCCCCTCTGGGGAAACAGAGGAGCTAATAATGAGTGTCATTCATTTTGTGAACAATATCCAGAAATAATGAAAATTTACAGGATTTCAGTTCCTGCAACCCCAAATATAAGTTGCTATAATTTACAGTTAATCCAATATGGTATCCCAGTGAAAACATAACTCTAGAAACAGTGACCATTCCCCTATACATTTTAATTCTGTTACATATATACTTACTTTTATATAAAATGACTGATTGCAAATTATACTGAAATAAAAATATTATATAGAAACATTTTCATGGTCAGAAATCTCATTTCAGTTGGAAGCTTTCCGTACTAAAAGTAACCAAGGAAATAGAGTAAACTGAGTGTCTAAGTTGTTACGGTCTGAAGTTCTCCATGAGAAAATTAGTTTGAAAACTGCAAGTAACACATGTGTAAACATATACTTTTGATTAAGATACCATTTGGTTTGTCTCTGCAATTACAGAAAGTTAAATCAACATGACACTTCAGATGGAATCCTCATGTACTCTGATTTCAAGTACAAACAGCATCTTTATGATATATAAATTCAAGAGGTAAGCTTTATTTGAACCTTCAATGAGTCTGGTGTAAGTTTTTGAAATTTTGAAATAATTGCCCCTATTATTCTTATCTTGCATCAGGAAACTTGAGATATCAATTTTGACAGATAAATTGTAGTAAAGTCTCCTAGAATTTGAATCACAAAATACAAATAGGATATTCTAAAGAATAAAATAATAGATTAGACTCTAAATAATTTCCTTTTAAGAGAAATGCGTAAGAATCTGGGAGCGCGTATGTTCCTTGCAATTTAAGACACCTGGTCTTCCAAAACTGAATAACCATTACCTTTTACTGAACATACACAAAGTGTTGGGAAATTTAATTTGTCATTCATCTATGATGTTGCCAAGTCTAAATGTAAACCATGATGACCATATCAGCTCAAAACTTTGGGGAAGCCAAAAGAAACTTTTCCTGCCTTTGTGCAAACCTCAAGTTTTGCAGTAGCTGAGCAGTATGCAGTAATGTTCAGCTTTACTGCGTGGACAATTTCACAAAACTTACATTACAAGCAAAATATGTGGAATGGAAGCCTTTGTGAGAAGATCACTAATAACTTACAATACCTTTTTCAAAGATTCCTCTTCTGTTACAGGGAGCAAACCATGCGCAAATTCAAAACATCATTATTTCTCTGGTCATAGTTCAGCATTTCCTTTTAATCTTCCTCCCAAATTCCTCTCTGCCTAAGACACAGACCAAAGGAAGAAATACAAGAATACAGGTTTTCTTTTCTTTTGAAAGTAATTTCTAGTTTGCATGTTCTCTATTTAAGTAGACTCTTGTAACTCTGTGACAGGAAATTATATGTATGTGGGTATTTACACAGTTCTGTTTTTACATTCTATTCAACCACTTTATTCACATTTTAACATCTATCTCCCACCAAATCAGAGAAAATTTGCTATGAAATAAATTGTAGTGAAAAATAAACGCTGACATCTCTTTTTTTCTAATCTTATGATGAAAAAAGGCTGTAGGAAGCTGGTATTTTCAAAGGGTAAAATGACTCTTACATTTTCCTCTGCTGAATCTTACCAGATTCTTCTTCTGCAATATATTACAAACAAGCTGACTTAAAGGCTGGGGGATGTCTGCATATAGTTATGGATTAAACATGAATCAAGTCTTACATGTATTTATTTTCTTTTCTTCAGAGATTAGCAGAAAAATAAGCTATGCCTCTTTGCTTTTCTGAATTGACCCAAAAGCCACCTGAATAGGGGTATGCAAGGTAGAACTTTCTGTTCACTTTCAAAATGCAAACTCACAGAGGACACACAACCCAGCTTAAGGAAGATTGTAACTGTGAGGCATGATGCCTCTCATTGATTCCCTTCATGGTTTCTCATTTATCCTCACCATCCATATCCTATAACGCTACCATATGGTGCTACATGATTTGCTCTGCCTGATCCATGCTATCACCCATACCTGCCTTGCAGCTTTCCACATTCAAAAGAGAAAGTAGCTTGTCTGACACTGAGAAGGTGATCCACCTGTACAGAACTCCAAGGCCTAGGTGTATCCCTCAGTCTAAAATCAAGTGCAAGGTCACAAAAAAGAAAGGAAGAAAGCAGAACTCTTCTTGGCATGGGGGACATATGGGAGTCTGTCAGAGACACACCTTTCAAGTACAGTATGTCTTCCTTCCAGCAAGCCATAAAAAATACCATTCTTGTCCCAAAAAACGAGAGTGTTTTCTTCAATCATGCAGAATATTTCAGCCTTTCCAGAACAGCTCCACTTGGTCTTCAATATATCTACAGACCACTTGAACAACTGAAAAGAGAGGGCTTTACTCTGCCCAGTCTCCTGTTGCACACCCAGGGCTGTTGCAGCAGGTGTCCAGGGTCCCAAGGCCTGCCTTATGCCGTGCTTCCTACGAAGGCTATCTCTGGTATAAATCCACACCGAATACAGTAAAACAAAATGTTTCATTGGTTTGTTCAGAACTGTCAGATTTCCAATAATTCCACAGAGGAAGAATGCCTCTCAGAAACAGGTTCGATGTACCAAGACTAATTCTCTCCTGACTACATTACATCCCATCTTCGGAGTCATTCTTTTGGAAGAGTGAAATAGCTTTTGTGAATTATGCTAGCCCGGAATCATTTTATTTATACATTGCTATACAAAAGTAAGCTTGCCAGGGGAGAGGTAGGAAGGTCATTCTTGCTCAATCTGCTCTTCATTAGATACCATTTTGTCCCTGTTGTTGTTTGGCAGGGCTTTTAGCCTGAGGGATTGGGAGTTGCTATAGCAACTTGTGATAAGCAGCTTAGAACTCCAAGCAATCCCCAACTTCAGTTCTGACCAGTTAGCACTTCTGCAAACAAAGAACTTTGAATGAGGGGATAAACACTACCAGTTTTGTATTACCTGTTTCTGGTTTGGTGGAATTTGTTCAGAGATGGAGCCTGTGACACTGGAATGCATATGTCAATAGCATCCATCCTTTGCCCTGGAGCATGGTGATGGAAAGAGTGAAAGTTTTGGACCTTGGACATCAGTGTCAGAGTTGTTTGTCTGCAAGTGCACCATGTGGTGAAATGGAGGAAGAGAGTCCCATCTGAAGCTCATGGAAGATAACACACTGAAGCAGGAGACTGACTTTGAGAACATGAAGACAGGAACCTACCTTTAAAGGAAACATTGCCTGTAAGGGCAGGAAAGCTGGGCTGAACTATGGACACTATATTTCCATAATGAAAAGAACTGCTAGATGTTTTATTCCCCCTGAGGGGAAGGAGGTAACAGCTTGGCCCAGTTATGCATAGAATGTGATTCTTCTGAGCATGTCTTAGTTGGGGGGTTTATATTGTATGAATTAAATGTGTTTTGTTGTTTATCCCCAAGCCAAGCTAGTCTTTATTTCTGACTGCAAATTTATAAGTAGTTTTGAACCCTCCTTGTTTGTTTGTTTTGGGTTTTTTTTCATTTTGGCTCATAAGCACATTAAATAAATCAATTTGTTAATCTCAGTCCCTGACTTGAACAACTGATGAACTGTTGACAGTTCATAAAAACTGCTCCTTTCGCTCTTCATGTTCACATAGCCTGGCTGTGGTTAGCACCAAAATTAGCTTGGAAAGGTATGATTTGTATTGGCAAGAGGGTGGCCAAGCTGACAGAAACTATGGCTAAGATACATAGCAGATGCTAAAGGACAAAATAACATCTGCTGTGCATATTAGGTCTGCATCACACAACCTGTGTGCTTGGTGATGGTCTCCAAGATCTAAACAGATGGTTTCTGTGCAGATTCAGGACATTTATCAACCCTAGTCTTGGAGCACAGCCAGGAACATCAACACAAAATCTTAGGTGGTCAGTCAGAATTTCTGTGAAAGATACTACTTCAGACGTTTGCAAATGCTGTAGCAGAGCTCTCCTTTTCATTGTGAGGGTGAAACAAGTTCTCACTTCAGTGTTCAGGGAGAGTCTGACATAAGGGCCATCCTCTCTAGCACACGCTTATTTGTAGAGTGGTACCACAAAGCTGTCCAACAGTCCTTTTAAGAGTTTTGCTGTGTATGCACTCCCTGGTAAATGTGTGAGTAGCTGGACATTCTAGGAAAATGCACATTATCAGGCAGAGCATGAGCTGTAGGAGGCAATAAAAGTCAATGATCTTGGTACGCAGTAACTGAAGCAACCTTCCCCTGAGTGTTCAGGACGCAGACCAATTCGGCACATATATATACTCAAGGAATTTGGCCTCAAGGGTTTTGATATGCACATTCACAGAATCACAGAACATTAGAGATTGAAAGGGACCTTGAAAGGTCATGCGGAGAAATCCCCTTGCCAGAGCAGAATCACCTAGATCAAGTCACACAGGAATATATCAAGGTGCTTTTTAAAAGTCTCTAGAGAAAGAGACTCCACAACCACCCTGGCCAACCTATTCCAATGCTCTGTCACCCTCACTGTGAAGAAGTTTCTTCTCATGTTTATGTGGAACCTCCTATGTTCAAGGTCACACACATTGCCCAAAGTCCTGTCATTGAATGACACTGAGAACACCTTCTAATCCACCCCAGGATGTCATTGACCTTCTGGGCCTCAAGATCACATTGCTGGCTCATGGTCATCCTGCTGTCCACCAGGCCCCTTTCTCCTACACTGCTCTCCAACAGGTCAGTCCCCAACCTATACTGGTACCTGGGGTTGTTCTTACTCAGATGCAAAACTATACACTTGCCCTTGTTGATTTTCATTAAATTCCTCCCTACCCAACTCTCCATCCTGTCTAGGTCATACTGAACGTCAGCACAGTGAAGAAGGAGCCGGAGTCCAGCAGAGTGTCTGCAGGGGATCAAGCGAGAGCACGAACAGGAGTTTTATTAAGTGTGTGCAGCCACTATTTAAGCAAGTTCCTTATCTACAGAGCATACACGTCATCTTACAACTGGCTGGTACAGTGAAAACAGTCAGTAATAGGCTGACAAAACAGATGGCACCTAGTAAATGGTCTGGGTTTGTCAACAGTCCCTGTGGTCAGCTCGTAGTGTAATTTTTAAAGGAATCTGAGGCAGGTCATGATATTTACGGCTAGGTTATGCCCAGCAGCCACATCATCCCTGCCTGAGCCTCCTACAGCACAGCCCTCTGGTGTCAGCCACTCCTTCCAGCTTTGTGTCATCAGCAAACTTGCTGGCAGTGCACTCCCTCATCCAAGTTGTTAATTAATATATTCAATAGTACTGGTCCCAGTACTAACCCTTAGGGGACTCCACTAGATACAGGCCTCCAACCAGACTCTGTTCCACTCACCACTACTCTATGGCTCCTGACTGGCAGACAATTCACAGTGTACATCACTACCCAATTGTCCAGAACACACTTCCTCAGTTTGTCTGTGAGAATGCTGTGGGAGACTGTGTCAAATGCTTTACTGAAGTCAAGATAGACCACATTCACTGTTTACTATCATCTGTCTACCTGGTCCTCATAAAAAGCTATCAGGTTGGTCAAGCAACCTTAGTGAAGTTGTATGAAGTGTCCCTAATGACCCTCTTGTCTTTGATATGTCTAGAGATGCATCAAGGACAAGTCGTTCCAACACCTTTCTAGGGATGCAGGTGAAACTTAATGTTCTATAGTTACCTGGATCCTCCTTCTTACCCCTTTTGAAGATGGGAGTGACATTTTCTAACCTCCAGTCCCCAGGAACCTCTCCTGTTCCCACAACTTACCAAAGATGATGAAGAGTGACCTAGTAATGACTTCCACCGTCTTCCTTAGCACTCATGGGTGCATCCCATCAGACCCATGGATTTATGCACATCCAGACTGCTTAATTGCTCTCTAACCCAGTCATTGTCAACCAGTGCAAACTCCTCCTTTGTCCTGAGTTCCTCTGGAGCCTCAGCAGTCTGGGGCTCATCAGGACAGCCTCTAGAAGTATAGACAAGGCAAAGAAGACATTCAGTAATTTTCACCAGAGTACCTGACTCTTCATCTGGGTGCCTACATTGCCTCTAGTGTTAGTTTTATCTAGAATATATTTGAAGAAGCCCTTTCTGTTTTCCTTGACCTCTCTTACAAGGTTTAACTCCACAGAGTCCTTGGCTTTCCTAGTTGTATTCGTACATCCTCTGATTAGAGTGGCCATCCTCTCCTTCCATGACCTATAGACTTTCTTCTTCCTCTTCAGTTTGCTCAGCAGCTCCCTTAATCACACAGGTCTTTTGGCTCCCTTTCTTGACTTCTTTCCTGTTGAGATGCTATTGTGTTGTGCTTCTAAGTGGTCTTTGAATGATGACCAGCTATCTTGGGCCCCTTTATCTGCCAGTACCCTGTCCCATGGGATTTTCCCTAGCAATTGCTTGAAATGGCCAAAGTTGGCCCTCCTCAGGACCAGGGTTGTGACCCTGCTAGGTATTCTGTTCCTACCACAGGAGACCCTGAACTCCATCATCCACTGAAACCAGAGTTACCCACAACCTTCACTGCTTCATCCAGACCCTCCTTGTTAGTAAGAAGAAAAAAACTATGCACCCCCAACGACTGTTTAGTTCAAAAGTACAACAAGAGTGATGGGATAGCTCTCTGGGAAAATCTTCAATACAGCCCTGCTCCAAGGCTACCCACAGAATACTCCAGGAAAAATAACTATTATGTAGTTCATATCACTACTACCTCTAAGGTTAAAAAGCAAATGAGTGTATTAAAATCCTGCTTGCATAGGGAAAGAAAAAGGGAAGGCAGTTTTTATTCATTTACAATAAGATGAAAGCTAACTTTTTTTAGATTTTGGAGTTCATGTTTAGTCTCAATCAGATAAACACAGAAGGTTCAAGGGAAATCTCCAGTATTTCCTTTGGAGGAAAAATTATTTTATAGCAAAGGAGAGGAAAGCTTGTCAGAAATTTCTGAAAAAGATTTTGTGCTTTAAGCACACATATTTGTACAGCTGAGCTACACTATAAGCCACTCTATAAACACTACCGTCCTTCACTTTCTAGGCAGGTGGGAATGTGCTGCTGAGGTAATAAAATGGCAAAACTACAGAGACTGGCTCTTGAAAAATAGATGCTCTGTTTAACAGAGATACTACTACAAGCATTTGCCAGAATAGCAAAAGGCAAATGGGCAAGTACTGTGAAAAATGTGCCTATCTTGCTAAAAGACTTGTAGTCAATTTTTAGCTTAAGTACCTGGAACAAAAGCAAAGTGAGTAATTTAACATGGTGACTTCTTAATTTGGTTCCCAAGAACATTTGGGAAAGTCCAAACAAAATACGTGAGGATTTATTCTTTCAACAGCCAATTTTGCCTATAATTTAAAATATACAGAGGTTACTTTTCACTTGCCAATATGACCTCCTTCATCCCTCACTGGAGGCAATAAACTACATGCCTCCACTAAGCCAAAATAAGTAGAATTTCTTTGAAAGAAGGATAGGAGCACCTGACAATGGAGAAGGGAGGTCTAGGGCAATGTCATTGCAGTATTGCAATCTGATTTTACCACTGAAAAATCACATAACTTATTTAGATGTAGTAACCTATATTTTTGGAGTAAAGACCAAAAAAGTAAAACTTAATGAGTTTCTAAATGCACAGTATTGTTGCACTTACTGACTTAACTCAGGAGTGTTCATGCATGATCATACAGCCAAAGACACAACATATATTTGTTATTTTTGTCATGGTATGCACACTACATTCTACATACAGGCCAATTTACAGCACGCCTCACTGTTGAATTAATTGCTTTCTTCATCTACTTGTTTCCAGAGGAACATTTCAGGGCTTTCAAAGAAGAAAAACTACCAGAGAAACTCAATGTTAGCTAGAAACACTCTACAAGAAAATGAGATTTTACTACAAATCATTTACAGAGACCAGAAGAATTTCTACAGCTTTTTTTCACTGGATTATTTTCATGCCCAACCATCTAGTAACATGTTAAAAAGGGCCATTCAGCAATGTCATACTTAAAACCACAGGGATGATCAGATAACCGCAGCAAACAGATTTTCATGCTACATTAGTACTGACAGGAGTTTAGACTGTTGCTTCTACTAATAGTCAATAGTATTTGGAGGCTGAGGGATTTGATATGTTTATAAATTACGACTTCTCTTGTCTGTCAATTCTACACCTTCATATCAAAAATCCAAGCATCCATGTGGCTATAGAATACTCTTTTAGCACTGGTTTATATCCCTACATTCAATCACTCTTTTCTTTCTTATGATTATTTTATGACATGTATGTTCCTATCATCTCAAATTGATATTCTATATGGAGTAATACAGCTTTCCTTTTGTAGTTGTCCTTAATATTAACAACTATTGATCTGTCCTAGAGCCTTCTTACTACTGCTACATCCACTCCTAGTATCTGTCTTCTGACAGTGGACATTTCTGTACTTAACTGTGGAAACAAGTAAATGAAACATGGAGGTCAGCTCAGGTTCCGTATAACCAGTGCAATTAAGTATGATTAAACCAGGTGCTAATGTTACAATAAAGAACTGGCTCATTCATGCTAAGTTCACATGTAAACCAGAATATGAACTCTGGCTTAAAGCCAGAGTTATATGTCATTGCCATAGCCCAGCACTAATTCTTTTACATCTACTCCAACACTAGAAGGAAAGACAAGGTGAGTTACCACAGACAAGCACTACTAAAGACTGTTTCTGCATGTCTCAGCCTGTTTGTTCTTTGTCCTAAAAGCAGAAGACATTTTTCTCCTCTCTGAACATCAGCACTGAGAATGACCTTTGCTTGCCTGATTTTTAGAGCCAATGGGGAAAACAAAGTGAGGGAAAGTGGAAGGAAGGGCAGGTTCATGATGTTGTATGAACTCAGGAGATCAGTTGCCTATGATCCTGGATCCAACTCTGATACAGCCTAGCTGAGAGACCTTAACCCAAGCTCTGTTGAAACAGCCTAAGGTGTGAGAAAAATCTGTGCAGTGGAGCCCTGAAAAATAAGACAGATAAAATTGCAGAGGTAAAATTGCTGAGATTAAGATAGGTAGTAGCTCAAAGATTCAAAGAGAAAGACATCAACATGAGAGGTATTAGATCCTAAAGGGAAAAACTGGGAACTGACAGGAAATCAGTAACCTTGAGGATCAACTCATTTCAAGGAGCAGTAGTCTATTCCTCTCTACCCATCACACTGATTTTGTCAGCAGGGACTTTTCAGTTGTGAGCATACTAATGCTTAGCATAGTTGCTCTCTAGTTTTTACTATTTGTATCTGTAGTTCTGCTACATTTTAAAATTCTTATATCCTAGGGCAATCTCTGCACAGAGTAAAAGCAATCCAGATAGGAAATATAGAATAAACTTAGAGAAATCTGTCCTTCAACACAGTTTACAGCTATTTATCTTGTCTTTTTCAGTAGCAGAGTGCTGACATCAATCAAGAACAGGTAATAGATTGATAACATTAATCAATACTCACACAGAAATACAAATGTACATGCACACAGAAACAACTTGAGAGGTTTCATTGAAAGAATTCCATAAAATGAAGTCAAATTATTAGGGCAGAATCAAATTCAGCTTCTGTTGTTAGGATCTGATCCCAGACTGATCCAAATTACGTGGCTCAGCTGAAATAAGTGAACTTTAAAGTTTTGGGTACTTTCAATTTGCATGCTTCTTCATATAAAAGAGAGTAAAAGAAACAGTTAGTGATAAAAATCAAAACCAGAAACAAACTCTTGCACTCACAAGGCTATGCTTGCAATTTCTCTGTGCTATCAGTTTGACAGAGGGGGAACAGAAACAATCCATGTCAAGTAGGATATGAGGACAAATCAAGAATTCAGTATCAGGCTTCTCAGAGCCTACACTAAGCACTGTACAAGACTTATTTTCACTGATGTCCAAAGGTCACTGACATGACTGTGCAGACTCAGTCTGCACTCCGATTTGAAGTTGTCCATTATGTTGTGCCTTGACTTTCTCATTTCATCTTCTAGTCGTCTTGAACCTTCATATGTAATGTCATTTCAGTTCACCCTCCAAGTCACTCCCCCTCTGTACTGAAAAAGTTCCAAAATACTCTATTTTTCTATTACAGAAAAATGTTGAATACATAAATCAAAATTAAGGTTTTTGCATGCTCCCAGGTAAAACTTATCTCCAGGAACCTGATAATACAGAATCACACCTTCCCAATAATCAATTTTTATTTTGTGACAAGAGTTATTGTAACTGGATGCAATAAGTTTATGCATAGTGTTTCAAAGCACATAATTTTTTTGTAGACTTGAAGACATTTTTTTTTGTATCTCGATACTTACACCTACATCTTCTATCAGGCAAAATAATTCTATATTTGATTTTTCTACTATTCTGCTAACTACTTAGCATTCTGGAGGAGCCTCTGAAAATACAGTGCATCAATCTCTTAAGTATCAAATCGTTCCTAGTTATCTACTATTTCTAAAGGTCTTTGTCTTTTTAAGGACAATAAAACAGTACATAAATATTCCATTAGTTATGGAAACTAAAACAATTGACAGAAGGAACTAAGTAAACGTCATTGATATTTCATCATCAGTTTTTCATACACTAAGCCTTGTAATTGTTATGCCTATTTCTAGCAACGACTGCTTATATTCACTGAACCTATACCCTCACAAAAGCCACTGACAAGCTTATAGTTGATTCTATAATTAAGACTTTCATCTTCAAAGACAGCAAGTTTGTCACAGCAAGATTTTGCTTTCAGAAAGGTCAATAACTTGTCCATATACTTCATTATTTTTATGGTTTTTGTTTTTATGCTTCTCATTTCTGAACTAAACTCATAGTCCCTTCTGCATGACCGTTTGGACTCTGCTCATATTATCTTACTATTCTGCTCCTTGTTTATTTTGTAAATTATTCTACCTACTTGTTCATTTATTTTTACTTTATGGATTAGTATCAGATAACTTCAGGTATACATAAAAGTTATGCTTCAAATACAGATTACTTCTCTTTCAATTTGTTTCGCAAATGCATTTCTTTTTATTCTAAACTAAGGATAAAATGCCGTATTTATTTTTATTTCTCCCACACTGGCACATTTTAATTGATCTGCAAAAAATGTCAGAATGTATTGAAGCTGAACAATAGAGCACTTCAATCAAATGCCCAAGTAATTTGCTAAAATGTTTTCTAAGTAAAAGTAATAAGAACAATAATTGAAAGACTGAAATAACTCCTGCCTTTATTATAAAATTTTGAAAAAAAAAAAAAAAGATTCTACTTATTTCACCACTTTGGGTTGAGCAATTCCTGTTTTGATGATTTATCTATACCTCTGCATAGCAACACTGTAAGATTTTACTTCATTTGCAGAGGTCTATGAAAGGAGGTATTATGTCTCAAAGTATAGGTTTTAAGGGCTTTTGTTCTGTTTTTCATATTTCCCATTAAAATTATCTTTCTTACAAATATAAACGTAATTATGACAGAAGGCAGAACGACTAAGGTTCCAAATCTGCTTTTGTTGTAATCATGCATGATCCAGATGGGCAAAAAACCCTCATACACATAATATAACCTACGAAGTATTGAAATTGTTTCTAAGTCAAACTTGTCAAATTAAAACTATTTTTTTAAATGGCAGCCCAGGGAACTACAGGCCAGTCAGTCTCACCTCTGCTTCACAAGTTTATGGAGGATCATGCTAAAGCACACAGAAAATAAGAAGGTAATTGGTGACACCCAACACCTTCACTTCACCCCTTTGCTAAGGACAGGTCATGCCTGCCATATCTGGTTACAAAATGACAACTGGTAGATACGTTTTCTGATGCTCTTCCCAAGGTACTGTGGTGCTGGAACTGTTATCACTCTTTATCTTAAGAGCTGAAAGTTCTGATCCACTCTTTTTTATGTTCAGGAGCAAGCTGACCAGTAACCAAGTGAAAGAAGGTGATTTGGAATACACATTCACCACTTGGCTTTAAATTCTTGGTGCCAAATATGATCCATTATGTAGTAAAGTCGGCTTGTTCTGGCTTACACAGCTGAAGTCCATGCCACTGTCAGATGAAAAGGAAGATCCATATTTCTGCTACCCTCCCTCTGACGAAGAGCTAGACAGACTCACTCCTGGGCTTTTTGTAATTGTCAAGGTCGCAATTTAGGAATCATAGAATTTGTCAGCCATTGTGTTCTCCCCAAAAGAAGGGTCTGCGTATACACATAAAATCTAATGAACTCTATAAACTTGGAACAACAAGTAAAGCCTCATGACAGTGGTTCAGCTAGACTCTTGGCAAACCTACATCTGGGTGACAAACAGCTCTCTGATAGTGTATTGAAGAACTTCACCTTTGAAAGTAATTTTAGTGCACAACTTTCAATGATTTTGGAATAAAATAAGAGCTACCATAAAGTATTGTCATGCACATACACTTGCATATAGTATGCATACATGTATGCACATGTATATGTGTATACACACTTTTCCAAATTTGAACTGTGGATACATTTTGGTTTAAGAAAACCAAGAGAGTTTAGCAGGTGCCTTATTCCAAAATCCTATCCATGCCTTTAATTGTTAAAGATTAACAACATTTGCATAGTGTTTGCACAAAACTGCAGACAGAATATTTGTGATGCAGAGTTGGTGTACAATGTATTCATTTACATTTTATAATGACTTTAGCTGAAAAAAAAGCCAAGAATGAGATGGGGTTTTTCCTAAGTTACCAGAAAATAAAATAGATGTATTCAATACACTGGTAGCAAGAGCACAACTTCAATTTTAAACATCACCATCAACAATAAAACACAGAACCAGCCAGATTAAGTACTTATTTTGCCCTAGGCACATTATCAAATGCAGAACCCCTGAACACCAACCCCCTTTTAAAAACCGGCACCTGAAGTTCTAATGAAATCTCTGCTGAATAAGGGACTGGACTTCTTTCCTCCAAACATAGTAACTCTATATTCTTCTCTTCATGCACACAACTAAATCGACATTAAGGATAATGAGAGTTACATGTGCACCTAAGGGGAAATAGCCCCATAAATATTCTTAAAGGGCACACAGAATGTAAATAGAAGTCTTCACAAGTAGATTTTCCTTTTTTAATGATGTAAAAATGTTGCAATTTGAGAATAATCTTCAAACAGTAAGAAAGAATAATGGGAGGAACTTCCCACCTGGCTTTAAATTACAATTGCAAGAAATCAAGCTGCTTCTTTCAAAACTGGAGATAATAGCAAGTTAGCAGAGTAGTAATATCTCTGCTATTGAGAATAACTTAAGAAAACTTCTTCAAAGATAGTGCTGCATACATGAAGATTGATGACATTGCCTAACCTTTTATAGACCTACCTTCAACAGGTTTACTTTCTTTTCCAGAAAACAAGACAACAACGTATTTTCAGTTTTAGCTACAGTTTAGGTAAATGATCATGAGATCTATTCTATCAAAAGCCAGGAAGAACAGGCACATATAGCTGGCTTTGTAGATTTGCTCTCATTTTTTCATGAAAGTGTGTAATAAAAATATAAATTCAACACCATGGATGAAAGAAATTGTATTGCACTTTTTTGAAGAATTGTGGAAACCAGCTCCACAGATAATATCTCTGTATAATATAATGTCTCCCTAAACCAGTGGCTGTGTTACTTCTATTTCCACATTGGAGAAACACTTATTAGTAAATTAGGAAACAACAGTTCTCATACACATCAGGCTGGACCAGGACATTATCTAGCATGACACAACCTTGACAGCATTCTTACCTATTCCGCTCATAAGCTCTTAAAAAAATCCAAGCTTGCTGCTCCAGCAATGGGGAGAAATGTGACATCAGAAAAAATTTCTCCCACAGTTAACAAGCAGTAGCACTACTCTTCACAGCCCCCATTAACATGAGTAAAGCTGTTCGTAGGGCTCATCTGCACTTACACTTGTCTCTTCTCACCTTCCCAATCTGTGAAGCAGCCATATTGCCATGCACACACTTGCTCTTTCTCCCCATTCCCAAACTGTCTATACTTTAATCCACCTGTTTCTCTACCTATCAAGACCCTTATTTTAGCCTAGATCTTATCAGTCTTTTCCAGGCTATTTTGGGATCTGAATCATAGTGTCTCTTAAAAAATTTAATCCAATTCTCTATCCCAACCTTCTGCTGCCCTTAGCTTTATATAAAACTGAGTTTCTGCTATCACAGGGTCCTCCAGCCTTCTACTCTCACAGCAGAGCAAACTCATCCCATGCCTAGTTTTTTTACACAATTCCCACATTTTTTCCACATGAAGCCTGCACAAACTAGCTCTGGTTTTCCCTCCTATGTATTATAAACTCTTGTTTTAACCTATAGCAATAATTGTCTGTACATTTATACCAGAGCTATACATTCTGCACTCCTATGAACAGATAAAGGAAAAAGAGATAGAAGGGGGAAAAACAAAGAAATTTTCCTGCTTTGTGTTCAGTCACACTGCAGCTTTGGAAATAAGGAAAAGTCCAGGAAATTTTCAGATCCAAATCATTAGGAATTCTAGTGCATTTACTCTCTGTGTGTACACTAGGTGTTACAGAACATAGGAAAAATACTGTTTTTCCAAAGCCATGTAATTTCTGCAAATTGGAACAGGGTAATTTTTAAAAGTAGAAAAATGTAAATCTTTGTCATAAAACTGACCTACATTCAAAGTGTTGTGCCTCTGCTTTAGCCTATTGGTCTCCTAGAACTTTGCAATTAAAGGTCATAAAATTGTTGGCAAGCAATGTGTTTTTCCTCTAATTTCATTCCTCTATAATGGTCAAGACATTTTTTCTGAAATTGTCCCTAAATATTCAGCCTAAGTATATACTCAGTGTGGAAAAATGTCCACATTGGTAGGCAGAGTTAGGCAAGAGATAAATAAGGACTTGTAACGAAAATGCTCTGGCAAACAGTCTTTTGGCAGCATATCAACTATAAGCTGAATGTGTGACAATTATCAGGCAGAGTCTTTCTTCCCTCCACCTTCTATTTAACACTCAATTTCGCTCCTACTTTGTCTTTCACTTCTTTTCCAGGTTTTTTGCTGACAAATTCTCTGCATCCTTTGGGCATATTTATTGCTGACCCAGGACTCCCACAACAATAAATCTGACCGGGACTCTGTGGCAGGAGCAGAGTCAAACAGAGTGAACTGTGATGCCCAGGTATTTGCTACTAGTAGTAGAGAGAATAGACCATTGCTTCTTCACCTTTACTGCAAGGTAATTGGTGTCAATACAAAGTAACTGACACCCTCAGAAAGTGCTAGGACTGTGTGAATATTTTATTCAAAGAGAAAGCACAAAATCTTGTCATAAGCTGGATCCCAAGATTTCCAAGTCAGTGATCCAATATTTTGTTTCACAAACTTTGACTCAGTCCCCTCATCTATCAAAAATTGTTGTTGCTGACCATAGATGAAACCATAGGAAATAGTAGGAAGAAGATGCAAAACAGTTCTGGAAAGGAACGAATAATTTCTCATTCCCTGCTTTCCCTCCCTAGACATAACTTTCTTCCTAATGCCTTTTGGAAGTATCTATTTTAAATGAGCCGTTGAGTCAAAGTGATGATCTGACCTTTTCCATGTATTATCTTACATGAAACACAATTGCTTTAAGACAAAGTGCACATAATTATTCAAAGTGTGAAGGCATTTCTCCCCTAATTGAAAGTAAGTACATTTTTTCCCTAATTGAAAGTAAGTTTCCACACTGAGTAGCACCATTTTAGAGCTGTTGAGCCCTGGAGCTTTCTCTAAGCCTTCGATGTCAAAAGCTCTTCTACAGCACTTCTCCAAATCAGTGAGTTCTGATAACTGAGAAGTATTTAAATGAAGCCCTAAACCGATTAAATACAAATTGCATTAAAGTACATTAAGGATTTGATTAAAAACTAGAATAGCGGGAGTAGATGAGAGAGGAAGAAAGAGAAAAAAGAGGGGAAATCAGAATCAAAGATCTCATAAAATACAAAAAAAAAAGAGTCTATCTGTAATCATGTCTAAGCTCTCGGGTTTTGCCATTCTATAACAAAGATAATAAAATTATAGATACAGTATGCTCACTGTTTTGACTAAAAGAACCTGCTTACAGACCTGCAAATTGTGCACATTTTCAAGATATTAACTACGACAAATGGAAAAATATTACTTAAACCTTTGACTGTAAAAAAATAACAGGATCTGTTGCTTTCATTTATACTACAGCCTTGAGCAATGTCTGTGAATCACTGTATGTCTTTCCTTTATCAACCATTTCCTAATTTTATATTTTCTTTTTGATACAAAGAAAGGGAAGGAAAGGAACAAATGGAAATCAAATGTAATACAAGCAGAATAAAAAATTATATTTGAAGTAAAATCTGATGCAATTGCTGTGTTTTTTAATAACCCAGTGAGCTATTTTTAATATGACCTTCAAAGGAATAAGGCCTTTGGAAAGCGGAAGGAGGAAATTCACTTTTTATGAAGTCTTTTTTTTTTTGTTTTGCTTGCCTGATTAAATGTAAGAATTCCATGATGAGTGAAGAATTACCGCAAAGACATCAAAGGCACTAATACACATATGCATACTGTCACAAAGAATTTGGGTTTCTGCTATTATTCTGCCGGACATACTAGTTGCAATTGCAGTTTGAGATAGTTCACTTTTCCTATACTCCACAAGTGCAATTGAGATACTCATGAGGAAAGGCTGAGGAAGCAATGTCTCTTTAGCTTGGAAAAAAAAGGAGACTGATGTGTGACCTTAATACTATTCATAAATACATAAGGGGTGAGTATCAGGAGGATGGAGTCACGCTTTTCTCAGTGGCATCAAGTGATAGGACAAGGGGCAAGAGGTGTAAACTGGAGCATAGGAAGTTCCACATAAATATAAGAACCTTATTCATGATGGGGCTGTCAGAGCACTGGAACAGCCTGCTGGTTGTGGAGTCTCCTTCTCTGGAGATGTTTAAAACCTGCCTGTGTGTGACTTGATCTAGATGATCCTGCTGTGGCGGGGTGGGAGGGTGGACTAGATGACCTTTCAAGGTCCTTTGCAATTCCTAACATTCTGTGATTCTGTGACACTAAAATGGCCATGACAATATATCCTAAAGTCTTCTAATATAAATCCACACTTCTCTAAAGGAACTGCACACAAGTGAAGTATCACAAAACAATGCAATTATTTTTCAAATCAAGAAAGAAATCCCATAAATCTAAAAACATATAAGCATATATTAAAGAAAAGATGAAGAAAGCTGATAATCTAAGGGTTAAAATGGGTAAACATCCATGATAATTGTAATCAAAACTGACTTTAGGAGAATTCAAGCTGGAGGTTTGTGAAGAAATAAAAATTGTATTAAGGTGAAAAAAAACAAAGGATTAATCTTGAAAGGAGGTGGTTGGCAAAATTACTTACTCCCTTTTTAATGACCATCCACTTACATCAGTAATTGTCTTTGTATATAAAAGAAAGCTTAAAAATTGACACCTAATTAAAGGTTTAATAGAGACACTGGATAATTCGCAAAGCTGACAAATCAGAGAACAGTACTTCTCAGGTATTTGTAAGGTGATAAAACTCAGAAGGCTTATGCTACTGTTGTAACTCAGAATGTCATGCTCACAAAAGAACACAAATAGAACTTAATCCTTAGGAAAATGTTGCAAAGGAAAAAATAAAAATCTTCAGAGTAAGTAAGCTGCTACCTGAGCTGTTGTGTCAAAACAAATGATGGTTCTGTGCTCTAGAGGGTTAAAACAACCCCTGGTCCAACAGTCAGACCACAAAGGTCATAGGTTTTTCTTTCTTTGTCCAGTTGTAAAAACAACTTAAAACATCCAAGAGGAGAATAGTGTTGCAGTTTGCTGATGTGCCTGTGCAATTCTGAAAACTAGATTTCCCTAACTCACACTAAAATTCAGTATGAGGTAGGCAGGTCACTGTTGGTCAGAAGTAGGTCAGATATTTAGAAGAAAAATACTCTAATAGACACATGGTTTCCAAGACACTTTTTTCAAAGTTATTTCATTTGAAACTTTAAGAAACTCTTTTAAATTTCTTTCCCCTCTTTTGCAAGTTGAACAAAGTGCAACTGCATTTTGACCAAGAACCTTTAGCTAAAGTGCTAAATTGTCTTGGTTTGGGAAGACAGGTATTAAATTCTTTCAATTTAAAGGCCTTCAGGCAAGAGATTTGGGAAAAGGAACAACAATTCTTTATTAAGAACACTAAGGAAATAACCCAACCGTACACCCCAAACAACCAGTCAGAATATAAAGTGTCCTAGGGATCCCGACAGAGCAGAATAAAACCTGTCCCAATTTCAGTCTCTCCGGGATCGGCGGCGGGGGGGGCAGTGGTGGGAGTTCCTC
>VZRI01008725.1:79623-113308 GCA_013397515.1 Upupa epops | reverse complement strand
TATTTAACCCCGCCTGTTTTAACAATTGAGCCGGTACCAAGGCATTCACTCCCCCACCCTCCTGAAGTTACCAAAATAAAACCATACAGCTTCCCAATTGCTTTTCAACAGATGAAAATAGAATACAAACTTCTTGCTTCTATAACCCAGGACATAAATATAAAAAGAGGATTTAAGAAAACCACTTATGAATTTGCAGGGAATTAAACAACTTACTCAATTTGGGGGGGGAAAAAAAGGCATCAGAACTTATCAGAAATAAAACCCACACAGAATATACACAGAGACACATGGAGATTCATAACAATACTCGTACATAACTGATCCAAAATGTCCAAGATGTCCAAAATGTCCACACCTTAAAAGGAATAAGAGAAGCAACATTAATTGCTCAGCGTCCCCTAGTCAGGCTTCTTAAGAGTTAGCTCCTAAATCTCCTGGCTCAGCTTGGAAAACAGTCACTCCTAATCGACAAGGAGAGCACAGCAGACAATCAAAGTCTAGGTTAAGCATCCTGCCGCTGAAAATTTTCAAAGAAGTAGGCATTTGGATTGTTTTTCCTCAGCAGCATGTTCTATAACCACGAATGCAGACAAGACAAGACTCAAGATGGAGGAACACAGAAACCACTGAAAACAAGAGGAGGAAGGGAGGAGAGTAGGGGGCAGAAAGAAACTTTCTCCAAACCAAAACTTTTCTGTAGAAAACACAGAAATTAAATGTGTATCTTCTCCTTAGCTTTTAAAACCACAACATTTTTTCCCAAAAAATAAGAAGCCTCCTTTTCTTTTTCTGAATCCTCCTCTCTCTAATAGAGGTACAATGGAGAAATGTGCAGATCAAGACTAGGGGACATAAAAATGATATAAAAAGCAGGTTTCATTTTGGACACTGATGTAAAATACAAGTTTTTAATAATATCCAAAAAAGGTTTACATTCTCCATTAACATATCTATTCAAATTTTCAATACAACAAAAAGCTATTTGACATTTGTGAAGGTCACAAAAAGTGTAACTAACAATATAATCTCCCTGGGAAGGCCAAAACTACAGCTATTATGCAGAAAGCTTTAGTTGCCCTTTAAAAAAAAATCTTTCTCTTGTTCAATCTAGTTCAAAACCATTAAGTTTACAGTAAGTCTTTATTCACTATCTTCTCAGAAGAAACTGGTTAAAATCACAGCATCAGAAGCTGTTCATTAAGACCACACTAATATTGAGAAAAAGCCTTGTAAAAGGTTTCAAGAAGTAAAGAAGTAAAAACATACGAACAAATCAAGAAATTACTGCTTTTATTATGTCTTGTCCAGTTCTACTCCAAAACATCAGATTGTTCACAAGCCTGATGATTTTTAAGATGGCTCTATTTTCAATTACTGAACATCTTGAAAAAACCATAGGATGGGGAAGACGCTGCATTCTTCTGTTTTCATGTGGCTTGCTGGAGCAGATTGCGCTTCACTGAACTCAAAAAGACTACTAATATTTCTAGACAAGTTCCTGCAGTAAAACCAACACTGAGAACTCTGAGCATTGGGAAAGCAGCACTGTTCAGAGCACAAGCTAGTGGTGGTCATGCTTTGCTCCAGAAACATTGCTATCACATCCTCATACAGCATATTTCACACTGACAACAAGGCATGTAAGATGGAAAGCGCAAGACACCTGGACTATTACCTTTACAAGTCTCTAGCTTGAAGGACTCTCCCCACCCACCCCACAGCATATCCTGCTTCTGCTGAAATACCCTCTGGAGTGAGGCTAACAGAGCATTGGAACAGGCTGCCCAGGGGGGTTGTGGAGTCTCCTTCTCTGGAGATGTTCAAGACCTACCTGGATCTGTTCCTGTGCAACTTGGTCTATGTGATCCTACTGTGGCAGGAGGATTGGACTAGGTGATCTTTCAAGGTCCCTTCCATCCCTAATGATTCTGCGATTCTATGATTCTACGCTAACTCCTGCTCTGCCGCCCAAGATAGCCAACACCAATTCAAAGGCAGGCTCCTTCCCCACCCTCCGTGGCTCCCATGCTTCTCCCTTCTCCTACTACCCTAAATTACCACTTCATCTTGGACCACCCTGCCCCAGGCAGCCCTAAGCAGTCCCCCTCATCCTAGGCCTCTTACTGAGGAGAGGACAGGTTCTGCACCAGGTGGTTGGGGAGTCCTGCATCCCCACCACAGAGCTGAACTCAGTTGTCCAGGTCTTTGTCTGATCTCTGGAGCTGTGGGATCACTTTACTATCTGTCTTCTCACTGAAATTTTCTTCCAGTTCATGTCTGAAACAGCACAGGTAAGCAGTGAGTGAGTCCTTGAGCTTAGAAGGGCTGGAGAAGCACCCAGGCACAGCCTCCCAAGGGCAGTGGTAGCCCCTGCTCTTCCCTGCCCTTCTTTGCTCTGCCCCATCCTTCCTTTCTCTGCACTGCTTTGCATGGTCCTCCCTGCCTTCCCATACCCTCATCAGCTCAAAATTGCTGTTTCCCAACATTTACAGCTGACGGACCTCTGCCAGCCACAATGGTCCCCACTGAGATGTAGAAACTTCTGATCTGTTTCCCACTGTGGCACAGCCACCACATTTTTAATTTTATCAGTGGTGGCCCTCTGGGGCAGTTACATTGCCGTGACTTACATATATGCCCATGCCTGCCACACTACCCTAATAAATTTCTCTCCATCACAAATTTGTTAAGGTTTTGTCTCTGCTGCTCCTTCATCCTCACACTTAATCCTGTTCCAGCGTTGAGTGTCAACAGGAACTACAGTTTCTTCACAAATAGCCATCTCCTTCAGCTTGGGTTTTCCATTGGCCACAGAGACCATCATCAACACGGACAACCACCTCCTCTTTCTCCCACTTTGGTGTTCCCTATGCTGCTTCTCACACCTTTTGCTCTCTTTTCCTTCTCTCTGGTATTTTACATCCTTCCTTACTCTGACTTTCCTTGAAGTGTCACCATTGTGGCTGTGGGGCGTGAGTTGTGTTAGTTGGAACCAGCTGGAACCTCCTGTGTCCAGCACAGTGCAGCCTTATTTGTCCTCACCATGGCCACATCTGCAGGCTACACTAACCCCTGGTCACCTGCACCTAATACAGTGGCTTATGTATTACCTTTCTTCCTTCCCCCACAAGGTGCAGTCCCTCATTCCCTCTGGCTCTGGATTATCCTGGACCAGTGCCAGGCTATACCAGCAAGCAAAAAAAGCACTGGGTGCCTTGGTCTTCCTTATTCCATCTGTTCTTACAGCAATCCTTCACACTGCCCTTCACATCAGTCTCTCATTTCAACAGTAGCTGAGCTTTTTCTTTCTTGTCTCCAATACACTGGAGCAACTGGAGTCTTTGTATTTCTCCTGGGAAGTCCATCCCTGCTTCTTCCTTCCGGGTACTTTCTTTTTACATGTGATATCAGTAAGATTCTTCAAAAAGCAGAGACATCCCACAATGTAAGGCTGCACTTGTCTTCCATTATTGCTCCCTAAACAATGTATAAACCATTAAGCATAACCTAAAGTTTATGATTTAAACTAATTACCTGTTGTCAAACCTTCTGTTAGGCTTTTGTGCACTGTGTCTGGCCAGAAAATTGCTTGCAAGTACTGTATTATGGCCATTTGTCATTAATATGAAGCACAGCATCATCGTCCCCAAACCTCAAAACCACTTCTGGTTACCTTGGAAAATCTATAAAATTTATATTACTACACATTTGGCAATTGCATTATTGCACATTTTGCAGCAGTAGTCTGCACAATAAACATCCCACCAGAAATTTCTATGAGATGCTGAGCATATTTGTCAAATATCAAAATGAAGCAAATTAACAAACCCTGTTTTGGTGCCTGACCATTTGTTTTAGGAGAGATGGGAGAATCTCAGCTAAGCCAAGAGTTAACTAATGCTTGTGCAGGAAGGACTCAGAACTGGAACAATTTCCTAAGATACTCAGTCTCACTATCAGATGTTATAAAGGTCACCTTACTACAATCCATAATTGCATCAAATACAAAGGTGCTAACTTTAATTCATACACAAACTCCAATGCAGAAAGGCTAAATCAAAGCAGAATGCACCTGAGTAATGGACTTTCATCAAATTCTAAGCGTGGATTTTAAGGCAAGTTTTCACTCACTTCTTATACTAATATTGATCTTTAAATAAAATAGTCTTTCTACTTCACTCTTTACCTGCCTTCACATACCTGTAAAAGACAAACATCTCATTTTATCTTTCATTTTGCCAAACTCATGTGGCATCCTCATGTTGAAGGCATTTTGTTTCTCAAATTCCATTGTTTGCATTTGTAGTCTAAGTACACTGAACTGCATGGATGAACAGAATTGTTCACAGTATTCTAGATTAATCTAGCAGTATTACTTTACAGAATACTTTACAGAATTACTGTTTTCCTCATTTCAGCCATAAATATTTTTTATTTGTCCTCCTTTACTTCACTTGTGTCTTTTGCATTTGTCTGTTTTACCATGCCACATCACACTGGACTCTTAGACTTAACTTGCAGTGTTAAACAAGCCCGCATCTTTCTCTCTAACAATTCTTCAATAAAGACACCTAGTATAGAGATTACTGACATTAATCCTTGTTATAAAAGCATAGCCATGTCAGCAGCATTATTAATTTCTATCCATATCATCTTGCATTTTCCAACTATGTGGTATCAGTATATTCCCCTTCCAGTATCCATCCTCTGGCAGCAGCAAAATTATTCACTATGTTCTGAGATGTATCATAAAATAAACATCTTTTTCATACTGTTTTTCTAGCAGGGTTTGGAATTAACTGTTTTAGAAAAATCCAAAAGTATCTCCATTTTACCAATAAATGCTGAATAACATGTAGCCTATGCAATTTGGGTTTCCTCTGTGAATGTGAAATGTTGTTGGTTTACTAGAATTATAAAGGTGTAGTTTCAGTTGGAGTTTGGCATAAAAACAAAGAAAGAAAAAATATATGAAAATCATGTAGTGTTTTGGACAAATAATGCTCATAAATTAACTATTTTATTATCTACTAAATACATTTAAATACTTAATAGTTTCATAGTATTTTCAGAGAACTTTAGAGGAGGACAATTTTTAATATTTTGTCTAACACTTCATTCTGAACTCTTATAAACCAACCTTATGATGTGCTGGGCTGCCCTTGCAACTACTGCACTTTGTGACTTAGCATGGTGTGGGAATGTCTTTGGAATATTTCCATGCTCAATAACAACAGATTTCACAGTAGCAGCAGAGGACCATTAATTTTACATTCTGCTGAATTCTGAGTAGTCAGAAGACCTTACCTTAGCTCTCTGTTGCAGGGCAAATTTTGCCTGACATCCTTACTCTTTGGTTTGAAAAAAGAAACATCTAAGTTCCTATCCCAGACTAGAGTTTCATACCCAGTGATTATGTTTTTAATAGACAAATACAGATGTTTTCATTCTGCAGGTACTTCTCTGCAGAAATGAAATAAAAATTGTTAAAATATGAAAGATGCAAATTTGATTCTGCAGAAATAAAAGATAATACATTTCAGCCAAGATACTTAACTACAACTGAAAATACATAAATATGAGTCTATCAGTGAAATATTGTGTGTCTTCATGTCATTTTAGCATGCATAAAACCTGCCTTTGTTCAAATAGTCAAGGTTGGTTAAAAAAAGCGTATTATATAGAATATAGAAGTAGCAACTAGTGAAAGGAACAGTGACTATATTTAAAGTTAAGCAGGTCCCCCAGATGACTAGAGGCAATGATTAAATGTGCAAAGAAAGGTAATTCAAATATCCTGTGTCAGTCTTTAACAGATAAGTTGTTCATGCCTATACTAGATTTGCCTAATATTGAGTTAGCTAGTTTGGCTGCATTTTGTGTTAAACCAATGTGCATTTTTTAACTTCTGACAAATGTATATAACCAGTTACTGCTCCCCCCTTGCACTAAGATCATTCTGTTGCAGAATCTAGGAACTCAGAATTCAACATTATCATTTTGTATTTATTATTGTCTTTTTGTCCTCATGTCTGCATAATTATGATGCTGACTAGGCAAGCATGCAAAGACTGAAATGTATTTTCCAATCAGTTAAAGAAATACTCCTTTCTCTTAACCTCTGACTCACAAATTCCAACTAATAAGTGACATGTGGAATAACCACAAAATCCATTAAGAGTTCATGTGAGGTAATTTATTAGTCAGCTGATGCATGGGGGCTAATGCCTCCTGAAAAGCATGCACCCCGAACCAAGCTGAGGGTTCACCTTATATAGAGGAGAAAATTACATATGTATGAGATTGCACATCGCCTAATACAATATTCATAATCTTAGCACTGCCTTCCTGCTCCTGTTGTAAATTAGGTATCCTTCCATCCTGGCACGCGCTGTTTATTGTGGTAAGGGTCTGTGGAGGTTTTCAGGGATGAAGCAAGTAGTCTTCATCACAGCAAACTTCTTAACTGGTTGTCCTGTGCTGACCTGGTAGCCACTTACAGAGAACTGTTCCTGAAGAACCTTTTCACCAACAGCACTTTTTCGTCCAAGTCAGAATTCCTACATCTCCCTATTTAGGAATGCACATTTCCCCTTGTCTTAACAAGGCAAGGTACATCTGGTAGCTTCACAGTCTTTCCCAAACAAGGTTCTTTACTTGGTGATTTGCTAGAAGTCAAGCATTCTCACTCAAAGGTAAATAGCTTAAGTGATGTGGATATATATATATAAATATACTAGGATAAATACAAAGATCACAACCCATGGCATTCTAAGGGTGATTCTACAGTTCACCCCTTCATAAGAAAGCCCATGAAGTTTAGGTTTCCATTCATCAGTTTCTAGGAGAGCATTCTCTTTAATCCTGCTCAGATTAGCAGAATACCCCAGACATCACAGGAAGAGGATAATGCACTACTCTTGCAATGAGTTTATGGTATCATACTCTCACCCCTATTGAAAACAATGGGCTTCCTGGTGTACGAAAAATGTGTGATTTAAATTGTAAGGGAGTAATTTCTTCTTTTTTCCGGAGAAGCAGGCTTTCTGTTCTTTCATGTTATTGTGATGCTGGAGATTCATTTGGAAAATAGTCAGAAGAGCTCTGAAATAAAATTCAAATACCAGCAAACACCATCCACTAATGGATTTCAAAATGCTCTCGAAAAGGTGGTAAAACAAAAATCCACACAAACTCATCAGGGAAGTCCAAAACATAAATAACATCCTTGAGTTTACATCTTATAACAGAGCCCCATAGGGTCATAGTTACTCCAGGTTTTCCTTCCACTATGTATCCAGTCAGACTGTGGCAGGGTTTTTGGGATTCGCAATAAACATTTTAACCAATATCCCCAAAACAGTATAGCCATACAAAGGGAGTACAGAAAGCTAGCTGTTAGCACACCTAACTAGGACATGGCATCATATGGAATCATAAAAAAGGCTGGTAGTTCTGAGGCTAGTATTGGCATATGACATCACAACACCAGCACTTACATGGTATCTACATAGGAAGCTACTCTGGGTTGGAAATGTCACTAAAAAAACATGCCAAGTATGTGAAAATAGTGGTGTCCTACAAAGAAGCCCAGCAACAGTTTCAGTGCTGGAGAATAGTTAGTTACAGCATTCCAACATTTTCAGAGAAAATATAAATTATTTATCGTAGGGAAATAGCAGATATAGAACAGGGTAGTTGTTGAGTGAACAGGGCTATATTGCAGATATATTGACAATGATGAAAAGATTGAGCCTTATTTCTGTCACATTAAAAAGCTGTAAGTTAATATATATTTTATTTATTAGATATGTGTGTGTACATTAAAAGATTTCAGGTTTTGGCATCCTTCCAAATTACATAGCTACAGCAGTTATTTAGTAATTACAAGTGCACTTGTAGAGTAGTAACGGTTTTTCTTACTACCTGTTACTGTTAATTGCCCGCTTGTACTACTGTGTGCCTCATTATTGTGTAATTACAACTAATCTGCAACACTAATGCACTCAGAAAGAATATTACAGTGAGAAGAGACAATGAATAATATAGTTATGTAGTGAATTACCCAGTAATGTTAATTAGGCTTAGTTAGGTATCGAAAGGAAGCCTGCAGACCATTCTTCAAGACGATGCTGCCTCTCGATGTTATTAAAACAAAGGAGCAAACACCAAAACAGATCATAGATAAAATCAAGATATTCTTGTTTGACAGGCTGCAATATAATCTTGACCAATGAGTTCTGAAAAGGTTTTATCTTTTTCACCTTCCAAAACTGTTCATATTAAATTATTTTAGGAAGTGAAATCAAGGCATTTTCAAAGGATCAAAACCTCACAAAAACCCATGATGACCACATCCTAGGCTTCCTAAGAGGCCCATAAAGCCCTCTCTCAAAACATTCATTAACAGTTGTTCTCACTGTTGAAACAGCTAATCCAGACTATGTTTGGGGGTGAGCATGAGGGGATCAGAGGCTTGGGCACACCATGTCTTCCCCCAGGGCTTCCAATCAGGTCATCATAGCTCATCTGTGGTGTCACACCTGACCCAGACTAATCACTGAGGATGCACAGAAGAGATTGAGGTTTCCCCTCCCCTCTTCCTTCCCTTCCCTCTGCCTTGGAGTGAGTCTTCAAAGGGGCACATATAGATGCACATTCCAGATCAACCCACATCTGTCTGCCCTGCATCAACTACTGCCAAACTCCAGCTGGAACCTCTTCCTTCCAGAACCACATATGCTCCCATTGTAAGGACCCTTTGCCTAAACATGCCTTTCTTTGCTGCCTGCAGAAGAGATTACACCAGCACCTCTCCAACCAGCAGAGACTGCCTGCTTTGGGGCATTTGAACAAGGAAGACAAGAGTGCAGGGCAGCCCTTAGGGCTGCCTGTCCACAGGGCTGTTGGTTTCCATACTGTAACAAGACCACTCAATAATCCCTGACCTTCCCTATCCCACAGTTTTCTCGGGCTTTCTTTGCTTTTTCGATTCTAGTATCAGAAAAAGTCAGGCACTTTGCATGTCTGTCTTGCCAGGACATGACATGGTTTGCTAGGGAAGTCCCAAAGGAGAACAGTCATGTTGTGGGAGATGGCTGGTACAAGCCAGCTGCCCAGTTTTGGCCTTCAAAAGCAGCAGCTGACTGCCAGCACCCCACCTGCCTGGACATATTGAAAACATGGTTTGCATTGTCTTCTGCCTTCATCACTTCCACTTTGCCTACTTCCTTTGCCTTGCTGACCACTTTGCAAGCAGCATTTTGAGCAGGTGCTGCATGTGGTGAGAGCAACTCACCAGAACAACTAGGAGGAGTCAGCTCATATACTTGCTACTAGAGGATTGAGGCCAGATTCTGGAGCAGATCCCTTGCAGAGACAGCCCACCAGCTGTGGCCCTTCAGAAGAGTGAATGAGCCCTGTGGGGACCAGTCAAGTACAGAAGCATGTTTCCACTCTGAGATCTTCAAATGACTCCTCTGACCATGCTCCCACAACCTGTGTTTCTCAGGAGTGAATTCTGCTAAAGGCCAGCCCTACTGCCTATACCCTACATCCTCAATCAGCACAGTAATGCTGCAACTGCCATGCCTCTACTGCACTCAGTAAACATTCAGATGCTTTTTGCCCTGTGTGTGTTTCAAATCCACTGTAAATGCACGGTACTACAAGATTTTCCTAGTTAAACCTGTACTGAGTGAAGAAAAATAAGCATGCTCATATGCTGTGTTCTAGCTGATTTGTTCACTAATATTGAAAATAACATCTTCATTTCTCCACACCCATGACTCCCTCAAGCACATCATCTCCAGTTCCAGGCAGAGCTGAATGTATCTGAGACTTTAGACAAATAAATATTCCCCTCAACCCCCCACACATCTAACAAAATGTTTCAGATTTCTCTTGGTGACTTCTGTGCAAAATATGTCAGAATTGAGACACTCAATGTTGCAAAAACAAAGAAGTGGTTTAGATCTTGCTCTGCTTCTCTTTGTATTAAATTTCCCACTGCTGAAAGAGGGGTATGAAACCTGTTAGTTAATGCAAGCCAGATTCTCAAAAGCACACAGCAGAAGAGGCAGAGCAAAAAAGAAGGAAGTATTTTTATTTTCTGTCTCATAAGAAAATGACTATTCACCTTGTTAACCACTTGGATGGAATAGATTTATTACTTGCCTAGGATTACCTTTTTGTATTTCTCACAGAAATATTCTAAGTATCCCACCAAACTGCATCATAAGTGTTTCTGTCTTGGCTTGAGTCAGATTCCCATGATACAAATCAAACATGTGACTAAAATGCTTTGATACATCCCATGACCATGAAAAATTAGGAGACAGATGTTGTTTATTGCTAAGCCCATCCTTTTGACTTGCGATTCTGACTGTAATTGTAAGCTCTTCTTATTCATTATACTGTTGTCTAAAAGGAATGTGTACTGAAATCCAAAACTATTTCAGTAGAATCAACTGGTTTTATTTTCAGTCAGGAAAAAGCTGATGAATCTCTTTTGAATTCTTTAATAGCCTGTGATACAGATATTGAGGGGTTTTCTACATTTGTGCTTGTAAATTTTGATAGGTAGATAGTGCATCACATTCTTCTCACTGTAGTCTTAAAATTAGGATGAATTTCAGATGCATTTCATTTTTTATATTTTTTTTCTGCATTTCAGAGCACTGATTTAAGACTTTCAGCTGGAAACTGTTTGGCATTGTATGCTACAGACAAGTTCTCCTTCCACTAACTACTGTATACTTTATTCACGGATTCATTACTAATTCAGAATGTTCCAAAAGAGAGATAGAGGTCTGACTGCAGATCCTCTGTGATGATCTCATGAATATTAATTTTTATAAAGAACAATTAAATACCAATTATTAAACAATGTAAAAAATTAAATAGAATTTATTTTTAAATGCTTTATCATTCATTTTCAAAAAGATATTTCAGACATATTTACAGTTAGGATTATTTATACCATTTTTCACAGTGAGTCTTGCATATTTCACAGAAAGTGATGTTTGAAAACAGGGTATTAATATTGATAAGATTTTAATAAATGTTCTGGACCAATCATCAAAATCCCAATGATGACAAAATCTTGAGAATGCAGTTTGCCTGTATTTTTTTAATTATTTTTTTCCCAGTCTTCATCTTAGCCTGTTTGTATCTTGCTGATCTCCTGTCATACATCTGCAGCCTGGGGGCCACAAGCTCTTCTCTTGTCACCTGAATGAGCTTGAAAGAGTATAAAGTGTAGAAAGACAGAACAATAAGGCTACCATACTAATGTTGTTGCTATAGTAACAGTCTATTTCATCTGCAAGGCACACGACTAAAAGAGTTAATATTTTTAAGACATTTGCAACTGAAAGCTGGGTAAAAATGGTTGCCAAAACATGAAATGAAGAAGAGCTTCAGCAACTCAGTTTTAGCAGTAGGAGCACCAGAAAAGTCAGAAGATCAGCAATTAAATGTCCTACAGAAGAATAACAACATTTCTAAGTATGAAATCACAGTAATGATGGACACAACAGTCAAAGTATAAATAACATAATGTACTAAACTCATGGAAGATTTTAAGATTACATGTTTGGCTCTTTATCTTATTGGTATCAAGAAAGTAAAAATTAAAAAAAAAAAACATCTAGCACAGAGAGACAGGTTGAGTAATGTAGAGCATACAGCTCAAAATGGTCACCTAGCAACTTCAATAACTTGACATTTTATCATTGAAAGTTATGTTTTCGTTGAGATTTTCTGATTTACTCAAGGTGAACATCTGGATTTGATTCTTAAAGGTGCTGGTTTTAATTTAACTTATCGGAATCATTCCATCTGAAGAAATTTCCTTAGGCAGCATCCCAATCCAAGGGGAGAGTGCCTGACTTCAGACCTGCTGCTCCAAGCAGCAATTCAGATTGGTTCTCTGGCAAGAGTCCGTTTATATCCTAGTTAGTTGTGAACTGTGGATATTCTTCTTAGCTTGGGACAAAAGCAAAGGACAAGGGCAAGATAAGGGCCTACTGTCTGGAAAACCCCAGCCGTTATAGGTCTTGGGTAAGCCCTGGTCTTTGTTGGACTGGACGATCTTTTGAGATCCCTTACAACTCCAATGATTCTGTGAATCTATAATCATGCCTTGCTGGTGACTTAAATCAGTAACAAGCAGCAGCCAAAACTACAGGTGGAAGAGTTAAATACCACAGAATGGATTAAGTGGCTACATTTCAGAACTGGATGTGGTACAAGTATCTCTGGCCATATTCAGGTGTTCACACCCTATCATGTCTCATCTATCTGTCGATAGTGTCTTCATGAAACAGAGAATGACTTTTTGACTGTGGAATCTACATAGTTCTTATTAGGGATTGCAGAACTAAACGTAGTTTGAGACTTAATGGTTATAAAGTACTACTCCCACCCTCCTCTTCATAATAAGTGATTGATTGTGAAGAAACTGTGAACAATCTTCAGCAGAAAAGAGCCAGATACAAAAAGGACACAGTATTACTTTCTCCCCTCTTGCAGTTCTGCATAAAAACCTTGAACTATAGTTCTGCCTGTTTTCAGTATGGGTTCTCCTCAGGGTTGTCTCTGTGCCAGTGTGAATTGCTTGTGGCATAGTCTCCTGAGATGTCTCCATATTCTTGTGTGAGTTGCCTTGGGCCATTATCAATTAGCAGTGTCCCTGTCCTGAGCAAGAAACAGTGTCCCTGTCCTGAGTAGGAAATAGAGGTTATCAGAGGTATCTCTCTACAGCCATATTGCAGTGTTTTACTTCATGTATGTCATCCATTTCTCCTCCTCTGCTTTATCCCCACATTTCTCTGAGCATGTCTATTCACAACTTTCCTCATATGTCTCCTCCCCTCCTGGCTGCACCACTTCTTGAACACCATAGAACAGCCATGCCTGATGCTCACCTCCCTGGCTGCACTGTTGATGTCCTCCTCCCTTCTGCTATGTTATCCTGTTTCAGTTCTGTCATCATCAGTTCAAAAAGCCTGAGGTTTGTTACCTCCTCAGTCATTTGTTGTAATTTTCTGGACCCTGTCCCATTAGTCCACTTGACCCTTTAACCATTTAACGAAAGGTTTCCAGAGTCCAGCAGAGACTCTTCTGTGACTGGGATGGAAGAGAACTATTTCTCACACCTTTCACATATTTATGAATTTAGCTTGATGTTGCTTTTTTTCCACAAGTTCGATATGAGCTATTCATTATAATTTGTAAGATTATTCAGAAACCTAATTTTACAGTACTTGCAGGCAATGCAACTTTATTTGCAGCCAGTTCCACTCTAGTGCACTCATCTCCCATTCAGATCTTTACTAGAAATTCTGATTAGTGTTGCAAATAGATTAAATTCTCTATTATGTTGGTTCTAGAAACCACTACTCCATGTAATTTCTTTTTTGTTTCTATTCCTTTAGAAACCCAAGAGTGGTTTGGGTTTGGTTTTTTCTAATTCTTTTCTCTCCAGTATGATTCCTGCAATGAAACACCCTTCTGATGACATGAAATACAGACATATATTTGAAAAGATTTAGTTTCAATTATCAGTAAGACATTGTTTAGAAAAGTACTAACAATCCAAAATGTTGTTAGAGGGGTCTGCTAATAGTTCCGATCTGCCATAATAATTTTTATTAGTCAGCATTACTATAGGGAGATTAGGCTTAGCCAAAACAACTCACTCATAATGGGCCACTACAAGGACTCAAGTAGCATGTTGCACAAGAAAAGCAAGGACTGAGGTTCATTCTTCCCATTTCCACTTTGGAAGCAAACCTTGACTACTGCTGAAAATAAAGTCACTTGGGCTTCAGTCAGGCTGTTCTGGATTCAAGATGTATCTTCAAACCACTGACCTCTCTTGAAATAGTATAGCAACAAGCATTTTCAAAATAATCACCTCAACCCTTACTTTTTCTTAAGATTTCAGTCACCCAGGGAGTGAATTCATAAGCATACAGGAACACATGGTGTTTCAACATTGTAATTGCTCTGTTTTTGAAGTACTTGAGTCTATGCTTCCTCATCAAGAGCTTCACTTTGTTGCTGCCTTCTCCAGTTCTGTAGGTATAAAATACACCACCAAATACCTCCATTTCTCCAGAGGATAAATTCTTTCTCACACAAGCAGATCCATTCTATATTTCACTATGTAGCTCTGTGCTCCTGAGAGCTCATGTCTATGACTAGATTTTTATAAGTTGGGAAGTTTAATGTAATGTATTTTATTTCATTTGTGAATTTAAACTTGAGCTATGCAGCTGTGTCCTGCAGAGGAAGGAGTTGTTTTTACAGTATTATTTTCAACAGCTTCAGATATGATATGTAGTCTCTGAAAAAGCTGGTTTGCACTGAGGTTTTAAAAACATTTTTTATTCCTCTCTTACAAGATGACTCTTATACTTGGATCATGGACCTAGAAGGACAGTGGAAGTTTAATGACGTAAGTTATCCACGACTAACTGGTATATAACTGTTAAGCTACTGCCTGGGGTGAATAAAGAGACATCTCATAAATTCTTAGCTTATTTTCCTCAGTTGCAAAAAAAATCCAAAAATTAATTAGAAGTATACTGAATGCAAAATCCAAAGGGAATCCCTGAATGGTAGCACTCCTGCTTTATGGAACCATGTACAAAACATCAACTGACATAAGGCAATATGACAAACATAAAACATGCGAACAAGGACTGAGAAATCTCTGAATCTTTACACCAGCAGCACTGTAGTTACCAACATATGTTATGCACAGAATTCTGTTCCTCGGGGTGAAAAATTTTGTGTGCTCCAATGAAAAACTACATAACTTGTCTCAATATAATGATGAGACTTGGAGTCAAACTTCAGCATAGTGTTTGCCTTATTTCAAGCAGAACAGGTCACCTAGAACTCCAAGAGACTTGGACTGTTAAAGCTGAAATTCAGCATATGTTGTGTCCAAATAAGATTACTTGGGGGTTTTGCTGGGATACAGATGCTTTGTCCAGTTTTAGCTGTGACAATCAGAAAACCTGACTTCAAAGCAGTATACAAAGGAAGTCCAACAATTCATCAACTTGTCATATTGACTAATAAAAGCAAAAAGCTCTGCTGATAGAAATGCTTTGTTTATGCTAGCTAACATTCATTTTCGTCCTCACTGTGAGCCTTTGATCTGAATTCACCCCTAACCTCACAGGTATTCCTCACTTTGATCCAAGCACAAAAGCATCATGCTCAAAGGCTTAGTGTAGATTCTAATTGACTTTCCTACAATGTGTGTTGGTTGTGAGGCTCAAAGTCAAAGTTTAGTGAGGTTTAAAGGTTTACAATTTATCATTAAAATGGTAAAGTTTAAAATTAACCTGCTGTGAGTTGAATGTATAGTCAACCATTTCATCTGAAAGATGAGAAAATATTTTTGGTAATTAGTTCTTCACCTCAGTTTTTACTTAAAAGTTTAATTTCAGAAATATCCCTATTCCTCTTCCCTTATATAACACAAAAAAATCTTTTAAAAACCCATTTTTTTCATTATTTTCCCTAACTCAGACATGAATGCTGTAATCATCACAACTTCTTTATACCAAATTATTGCTTCCTTTAACTTTTTTAATTTTTATAAATCTATCTGTTACCCACTTTCAGCAACTATACATTTGTGATCTAAACAATCTTCTAATGTAGCTCCTCAAAGTAAGTAAATTTTAGTCAAGTATTATGGACTGTGCCCCTGATGAAATGGATTTGGATCCATGAGCAAGACTGCAATGCACTATAAAATTATTCTAACAACTCAGGTCCTTAATCTATTTTAATGCCTTCCTTTTTTTGCCCCGACCACAACTTTGACATGTTTTAATTCAATTACATGAAGCTACAGAGCCTTCAAAGTTCACATTCCAGGATTTGTTTTAACATGCAGAGTTTGATTACAGAAATTATTTACTAATTGGAGCCTTGAAACAAACTTGTACCACAAATGCATGGTTTGTTCTAGAAAATAGCAAGAAAAGTAATAATTGAAATTAAAAAGAAAAAATGACATCAACACATGAATGGAATCCCTGGAAATCTGCCTGCCAGATTTTTTGGATGTTCTCTTGAAATGCTCATACTTCTTTCAAGGAAGCCAAAACAGATTGAAGGATACAGGTATGTACCCAGACACCATTTCTGCCACCATCCCCACCAAAAATGGGAATGCAAGCTAAAGAATAATGGTAGCACCGGGTGCTGTTGAGATCTTCCTTTCAGGATCTATTCTCATGCTGGTTTGTGTCACATGCCAATGTAGTATGACTGGAAATTTTAATACAGTCAATAACTGGATTCATTATATCCTGTTTAGGAGTGCAGCAGGAATATGAAGACTAGTTTGGGGCAGCACGCTTCACACCATGTACCAAATGAGAAAAGCCTGTATGAAGTCAGGTAATGGAAGAGCATTTTGAGAATATGGTGGTTTGGCCCTGGCTGGGGGCCACACGCCCCCTTCTTGGATGGGCAGGAGAGACAAAAACATAATGTAATGAGAGGCTAGCAGGCAAAGAAAACAACAGCAAAGCAAAGGCAAATACTAAAGATTATTCTCTACATCCCACCAGCAGATGACGTTTAGATGCTGTTCTAGGAAGCAGGGCCTGGTACATGTATTAGTTGCTTTCAAAGAGCAACCTTTCTTCTTTCCCTTTGGTTTTGGATCTGAATGTCAAATGGTATAGAATATCCTTTTGGTCAGTTTGCATTAGCTGGCCTGGAGAGTCCCTTAATGTACTGTTGAGGAGAATGTTAGGAAAGAAAAAAACCAAGCCCACAGCCTTGGTGCTGTGCAAGCTCTGCTCAGCAGTAGCCAACACCGGTGTGTTATCAACACCCTGCCTGCTACCCCACAAACACCATGAGAGTTGTCATGGGAAGGATCAACTCCATCCCAGATAAACCCAGAGAATAACTAAATACAGAGAAGGAATCAGAACGGTTGTTTGAAAGAAGAGAAGATTTAGGAGATATGATGATATGCACAAAATTCTGCTGCCAAAGAGAAAGAAGAACATTATTTCATGTACAGCAAACAGACAAACTAATGAACTTAATACACATCAAAAGAGTTGGCTAATACAACAAATTTCTGAGCAACAGAAAGAGCAGCAGACTGAAATAATCACCAGAAAAGATTGCAGACTTATCTTCACTAGATAATTTTAAGCAAAGGCTAGATAAATATTTCCCAGGAATAGCACAGTTACAGTTGATACAGGATTCAGCGGGAAGGTTGACTAGACAACTCCCATTCCAGCCTTGCACATCCTCAAGGTCAACAGTCAGTAGAATAAAAGGATGCTTCAAGTTAACTCTCAGAAATCACACTAGTCTTATTTTTCAGACCTGGAACCTCATGTGATTGAAAGAAGGAGCCACTTGATTTGACAGGCTCTTGTGTTGCTTCAGTACCTTTAATGGCACTTTCTAGCTCATCAGATTGACTCACATTTCCTGGGTTTGACAGCAACAAGTCTCAAGTGAGGGAGAGGGGAAGTACTAGGAAAGTTATTACCCTATTTACAAATATTACCAAACCAGTACAAGATGAAATATCACCAACCATGCATGCTCATTTATTTCTAATAAATAGATAGGGTAAAATCATTAGCAGCCATGACTTATTTTTCTCTCAAGTGGGGAAAAGGATGCATAATTTTTCATAGCCTGAGCACTGCACAAATATCAATAAAGACATAATCGTTAAGAGGACGGAATTAGGCCAATCACAAAGAGTCTATTACACAGTCCAGCAAGCATCTTAGTTTGAAAATATTTCTTAGCAAAAAGTTTGCAGTTTTAAATCTTCAAATTAGAAAAATTGATTGGTTATGATTTCATTAGATTGAAAAATCTTTAAAGCTACAGGAAGCCAAACATATTACACTGAAACAGCAGATAGCTGCCAGCTCTGGGGATGCACAACAGGCTGTTCATAGAAGGGTAAGGGGGAGAGTAATTGCATTTCAAATGTGAGAACAGATTTATTTAATCCAACAATAAAACACAAAGTACAAAGAAATCAAATACAGCTACTCTTTCAGAATGTAGATTAAGCATATGTGTTTAGCTCACTTCTGAACACAAGATAAGGTCAGGGACAGCCTTGATGTTTTGTCTATGTGTGGTTCAAGTAATTGTACTTCCAACAGACTGGAGTCAGTAAGACCTTTGCCAGTTGCTTATATGGGAACAGAAGGCCAATTAAGGCAATATACACATTTGCTAGGTTTCTCATAAAATTACACATGCGTATATATAAATTCTGTAGTCAGTAACATATGCTGTGAGAGACACTGTTCCTCTCAGGTTCTTTGCTGAGACTTCTGCTGCTTCAGTTTACATTCCTACTGTAATGGGAACCTAATTAGACCCTGAGTTGCTATGGATCAAGATCATGCTGGTTTATTCTTCTCAAGATCATGCTGGTTTATTCTTCCATAACTCCCCAAAAATCTGTCTTTCACAACTCTTGATGCATACAAAGAAAGTAGCAAGGAAATATCGTTCTACTCACAGAGGCTGACAAAAAACACACAATCAGAAGCCAGTAAAATTAATCTTTCAGAGAGATTACCAGCCCTAGGAACTTAGAAGCTATCCACAGAGAACAATACAGAACCATTTGATGCACTACAATGTTGCGATTTGGTTTAGGTCTATTTTAACAGTTTCACCAAAAAAAACCCTGCATTCAGGGATTAAATATGGCATACGAAGTGTAACAAGGAAAATGTAGTAGGTATTTAATAAAAGTTTTACATCCCCTAAAGCAGCACACACAAATACCATTCTAACATGGAGTTATGCCAAGGTGCAATAAAAATTATTCTAGCTGTTTGTTTTATTGACTTTAATATGTTTGATGTATCTGTATCTGAACTGTTTGAATTTTTAAAAAAAACCACCTTGGAGTAGTTAGAATGTTCTTTGTTCTTTAAACACTTTACTTGTTTGCTGTGTTTTAAAGCACAAGATTTCTAATAGGCAGTGTTAAATGTAGGTCTACCTTAACATAGGTCATTGTTGGAATTATACAGAGTGTTAACGAACTGTCATGTTTGCCTAAATTGTGATTACTATTTTGGTTAGAAATACTTAAAGCATAAAAATGTATTTCAATAGTAGAAGAAATAAAAGAAATTTAGGTTCATTTCATCATGCAAAAACAATTCTCAATTAATACCTGTTTAACAATTCATGCAAATAGGGTAGCACAACAAAGCCAGCAAGTTAAGTATTATGAGATACATTTGTTAAGAATATTAGGTGAAATCATGAGGATTGACATGTTCCTCCTTTTCAGCATCTTACACTGAAGATACTATCAGAAAACATTTTAAGATACAGTGATAAAAAATATTACTATTTACAAGATATTCTACTAATTATATTTGAAGCTCTAGGTAGTTTGCTGAACTACCTTTGAACCCAAATAATTCTGCATTTTCTTGTTTATGTGTATAAATATAACTTTAGGGGTTAAACCACAGATGAAACAGAAGGTGACCAAGTTTCAAAGTACATAGTTTGGAAGTTAAGACATAGAAGAGAAGCAAATTGAAAAAAACAAATTATTATGTATGGGAACAAGAAAAATCCATATTTTTACATCTCATTGTAAGATTTAATCATCTCAGATAGAACAGGTACACCATGCCCTTCAATTCATCCTGAATGTCTCAAAACTGAGCTTTTTGGCCAGCTTTGTTACCTCTTGGTTGGAGAAATAGGATATAGCACTTGCATTAAGTGCAAAGAGCTTAAAATGTAGTGGTCTAACATAAAATCTCAATTAATAGTGTATGTGAGAGGTGAACACAATCAAAGGTACTCCACATGAAACTCTATCAGCTCTGTGGAGTTTTTACATACATGGGCAATAAAAGTAACCAAGGCTTTGTTTCTTTAAGAGTCATTTTAAAGTAAAAAGTTAAATAACAACATTTATGTCAGTTTTGACAATACTAGATTTAATGTGAATAACTAACACGAGTGTGAATTCGTATTATTTGATCCTATATTGCTTTCAGGATGATATAAAGGTTTGATTCCTTAAAAGAGAAGTGTTAGATGTCACATGTGCTCTGGTATGAGCATGTGCTCTGGTATGCTCATTAAGAGAAAGGCTAGCTTTGGATTATCTGGCCATATTTTTCTCATTCTTTTGCATCCAAAAGTGTCAGATGCAGGGGTGTTACCTTTCCACACCATCTACACAAGGATGGAAAGTAGGAAAGCTCTCTATGTTACAAAGGCCAAATAACAATGCACAGACTGGGTACAGGAGGTCAGTTTCATTTCCTCTAATATGCAAAAGCCAATCTTTTGCAAAAGCAGTTTTATTACATAGATAGGTATATCTAGTGGGCAGTAACCAATTCTGAACATCTGATTTCATGACTAAATGCCAGAGTATTTTATGTCTGTTTTTCATTCCAGGACTGGTCAATTTGTTCCCCAGTTATAGCTTTGAGTTACCAGGCAGCTACAAACACAGACACCCCAAACACTCTTGTGATTAAGTAATTATCATACAATTGATATGTAACTGTTTAGTTCGAAGGAACTTTGACCACAAGTAAGAACCCCCGCATGGAATGCATCACACACAAAAGGAATGAAACCTAGCCTGCTGGACCCCAGGGTCTGAGTAAAGCAGAAATTATTATCTGCCATGGTGAGATGCCCAGCTCCCCAACTCAGACTCCCTTCAATGAATAGACTTGCAAGACTGCCTTTTTAACCAAGGCAAACATTGCATTAAAAAATAAATTCCTGCATAAACAGTGTTAGTTTTGACTAGCTTCATTCTTCCTACAGATATTCAAATGATACAGCTTCACTGGTTTATAGCATGTACTTTGGCTTGACAAGATTTTGCTCACAGATAATTCTTTCAGTAGATCAATTATCATGAAATGTACTTCTTGGTCCACAGCCAGCATACTTGATAATACATTTATTCTTTACTTCCAGATAATTTACTTCCCTGGACAGCCTTGCTCATCTGTAACTCTTTTGCTTTGATATGGAATGGAATTTTGGTTTGCCCCTAAAATAAACCAGTACGGTTTCAAGCAGCTCAGTTGTTTCAGCAGCATTTCACTTCTAAGCATCATGGGCAGTACAAGTCTGTGTTACAGCAGTTGTGACATACTTAAAGCAGTTAAATTACTGAATGTCAAGCTGGTCATCTTTTACCTTGTGATTTGTTTTAATAAATAAGACTTCCTAAGCAGAAGGCTTTACACCAAATACTTACATTTTAAGTACTTACATTTTAAGTACTTACTTTGTAAGAAAATGCTGCAAGCAAGCTATCATTTTTTTGAATAGGTATGTTCTTTTTGTTCTTTGAGAATGGGTGGTCACTCAGAAATATAATCACTGAAGTGTAGTATATTGGTTGTTCTCAGCTGTAGATTGGTTGCTTTCAGCTGTAGATTGAAAGTATCTAAGTGAAAACACATTAAAAATAACTACATGAAAACAGTAATAATAGTCATCACTGTTAGACCCTCTCACATCTAGTCTAGCAGATTTTCCACTGATAAATGTCAAGAAGTCATCTTTGCAAGATTTACTCAATCCATAACTGGCTGCTCCTAACACTATGATAATGAAATATTTGATGTAGCAGGATGGTGCCACAGGACTACAATGAGGAAAACTGTTGCAGACCTCATTTATAAAGAGTATATGTTATTTGACTGTAGTCTGACATTTTAAACAATAGTCTTGGCTCTAATTCTCCCTTTTAAAGAGCTGTGCTTTTTTATGTAGAAATATGCTTCAGGATCTGCAAAGACTGAATTTGCATTTTTCTATGTTCATCCAGAGCAGAAAAAGAACTGAGCATGGAAGGAAGGATACCAGTAAAGGATACAGCTGGGCACTGGTGGTAAAATCTTCCCTTGTGTTCCATTTCTGCACAGGCATCTGTAGTCTCTGGCTCCATGTAGAGGAAGTGTGTCTTACACAGAGTAACAGGAGTTGTAGAATGGCATCTCCTACAGCATATCCTTTTCAAGGATAACATTAGTAATATGACATTTATGTTTTGCAAATGGGACGTAAGCTGGTAGTTGAAAAAAATGTAGCCAGTTGTAAAGTAGAAGCAGCAATGTTTTAGGGACAATTGGGCTGTCCAGACATTTCTTCAAATGCCTCAGACAATGAGTTTGACTACATACTAATCTGTAGAGAGTTGTCATGGGAAGGACCTCTCTGCTCATTTCCCAGTTGCTGGTAGCAAAAGATAATCATAAAACCACAGAACTGTAAAATGGTTTGAGTTGGAAGTGGCTGTAAAGATCATGTATTTCACAGAGCCCTTGTATGAACAGAAACACCTTCCACCAGATCAAGTTAATCAAAAGCCTATCCCACCTGCCCTTGAACCATTCCAGGAAGGGTCAACTCACAATCTCTCTGCGTAGCATTGTCCAGTGCCTCACAACCCTCACAGTGAAGAACTTCTTCCTTATATCTAATTTAAATCTATCCTCTTTCAGATTAAAATTGTTACCTCTTGTCCTACCACTGCACTACACTCTCTGATAAGAAGTCCCTCCTCATCCTCCTTTAGATCCCCTTTTAAGCATTGCAAGACAACTATAAGGTCTCCCTTGAGCCTTCTTATCTCCAGGCTAAACAATCACAACTCTCTCAGCCTAAAAGTGGGACAAAGCCTGCCACAGGTGTAAGGTAACCTCTTGCAAGTTCTTTTACACTTGGTTACCTTTTACTAATCATTAAAAGTATTTTAGCAATAAAAGCAGCTTGCAACACGCAGAATTCCTGTGTGCTTTCTGTTTAAAACTAGTCAGGCATTACATTGTTTTGACCTCTTTGAATCAGATGGCCTCTGTCAAAAAACAAATACATTTTGGCTGCTATGGTAGTGTCTCGGTTTAGGAAGACAGGTACCAAATTCTTTCAATTTAAAGGCCTTCAGGCAAAAGATTTGGGAAAAGGAACAGCAATTCTTTATTAAGAACNGTCTCGGAGAGAGGCCGGATGCCGTGGAGCAGCAGGGGCAGCTGTGGAGAGAAAAGCAGAACCGAGAGCACGCGAAGCGGCTTCAGCTGGGTACCACAGGGTCCGGGGACAGGAAACTCCCGTAGAGAGCGAGCCCCCCTCATTTTCCTGAGTCCCAGTTTATGCAGGTGGGAATGGTCAGCTCCCCCCATCTCCCCCCACTGGGTGAAGCATCTCACAATGGGATGATATGAGTCTTGATGGCCCACCAGCAAAAGATAGTTAAGGAACATTACTGACCCAATTGTTAAAACCAGGTGGGGCAAAGGGCATTCACTCCCCCACCCCAAGAAACATTGCCCTAACTGGTTTTAACAATTGGGCGAGGCATTCACTCCCCCATCCTCCTGGAGTTACAAAAAACAAAACCACACAGCTTCTCAACTGCTTTCAACAGATGAAAATAGAATACAATCTTTTTGATTCCATAACCCAAGACAGGTAAACAATTACTTTGCAGTGTGTCTCACTAGAAATGTAGGTAACAAAAAAGGAAACATCCACTGCAGCATTATCTGGCATATTCTTCCAGCATTCTGATGCCCATGGTCCTCTGTTCCCCAGACATGTAGATTCAAGTATTTGGAACAGAGCCTACAGTTCCATGTTTCATTTTAAAATGGTAAGAGACTAAAAGTCAGTCCTAAAAGTAGATATTGGAAAAATATATTCCCTGAAAATCTTTCAGTAATACAAAGTATTCAATTAAAATTGGAAACAGAAGGAGCTTTAGTGCAGTCACATTTTGCCATACCAGTGTCAACATTTCACTTTGAGAAGGAAACCTAAGAAACAGCTACTCAGAACACAGATAAATCTCTGAAGATTTAATTCATAACCTACTGTGCAATGAAAATGTGATATAGAAGGCGCAGTGTATTCAATTTCATATAATCTATTTTTTCCTAAAACTATCTACTATGCATTTAATTAGGAGACTTCCTGCCAACTTCAGTGGACAAATGGTTTGGTTTGAATATCACTTCCATAGAGTTTAAAATTCATTAAAGATCAAGCTGGAGTACAGCACTTCTTAAAGGAAAGTATTTATTATGCTAATTCAGGGAAAACTTTGTATTACTGCCCTATGAGAGACATCTGCAAATGATACAGATCCTAAATTGCATCTTGAATGGAATATATAACAGCAGGAAGAACCATTAAATGGAACAACAAAACAAAAACAGCTAGTCATCAGCTTAAAGCTAAACGTAATTTAATTGTTTTGCTGTATTGGGTTCTAAGGTCTATTGCATAGTCTTCACCTGAAGCATAGACTGAACTACTGTTTCGAATATTCACCAGTTTATTTAAATAACATCTTTAGAATTCCTAAAGGTTTCAGGTATTATTCACATCTCAAGTAGCATATACGGATGAAAATTGAAGGTAATGGTCTGATGCCATTAATGGCATTAAAATGGTGTCATATATACATCTTGTTTAACTGAACCAAAAATATATATTATAAAGAAAGTTGGAGAAAAGATAGATCATATGAGAAAAGTCGAAAAAAAAAAAAAAAACCAACAAATTTCAGTTTCCAAAAACAGTTAATGCTTGGACATACTAATCTTTGTTATTTTATTTTTTCCCACTAGTGCCCTATAGAGCAATGTTATTCTTGATATCCTGGAAGTTACAGGAAGTCAAATGAAGATCACTAAAAATACAGTAATTATTTTTTAAGTGAGGTATTAAAGAAAAGTTGTAACTGGAATTTCAAAGGTTAGGGTATTCTTGACACAGTGAACTGTCATCATTTCTTAAGTCTCTGATTTATGTAACATTAATACAATTGCTCTTAATATAACAAAAAGTTAGGAAATACTTTAGGGTGTAATACAAATTTTTGCTAAACTTCATTAAAAGTTTGCATCAAAAATACTTTATTTAGCTAACAATATTGTAATAATTGTGTGCATTATATGCCTTAAATAATTACACTAAGAAAACATATGTAATCTGCCACTATATCCTATGCCTGCAAACCAGTGACTTCAGAGTACAAGGAAAAATTTATGTAAGTATAGCTTACACATGTAAAGCCAACATGCTGCTAAAAAAAACAAGGACTTTGTTGTGATATATTTTACCTTTTTATGAAATGCTATTACTGTTTTCCCCTTTCTAGTTTAAAGGAGCACTGCCAGCATAAAGCGAAAAAATTTATTCCACTACCTCAGTTACTATAACAACCACATGTACTATAGAGTTATCAACAATATGAGAATTATCCTCTTATGTATCCTTATGTTTGCAGCTGGGAGGAGAGTAAGAGGAAAGAGGGCTATTTCAGTTCCTTTTGGATTAAGTAAAATAATTATGTGCCATGACCTAGAAAAGGAATCAAGAAAGTACAGTCCAATATGACGCAGTGCAAAACATCCTCAAATTCCAGTAGAGTCTGACAACAAAATACTAATTTGCAGAGGTAAATGGAAAATATATCACCTAGGCAGACAACTATCCATCATTAATGTTTATTTACACAGTGCCACAGATGACATCGAGCCACCATTAGGGCAGTGGTTCCTCTCAAAATGATACAGAAATACAGGCTGCTGGGAGACTAAACAAACACTCACTCCTGCATGAATTCTAAAATGTTTGTGTTTTCTGCCTTCATTCGGAGAACGCATGTTCAAAATCACAATTATCTTTTTACTCAAAAAAAATACTAGTGTCCACAAGATACTTTGAGATAGTTTATTTTACCAATGAAGAAAGGTCAGCTGAAAGGCAAGTAATTCTACAACAGTAAAAATATAGCTGCAGTAAAGGTTCATCAGAATTACAGTGATGAGCAGTATCAATGTTGTGATGCTGGCAAGGAAAACTCTGTCTTTTATTTCTAAATTGATGCAAGAGAGAATTCCTTTATTTTTCTGTTACTGAGAGTGAAGAATCCAAGAGAGGCCATTCATAGCTGTCCAAGAGACAACCAATTGTATCATGCTATAACCACATCAAGGAATTACACTAGACGCAAGCTGACCACCATCAAATGAAGTGGTATACTCCTCTTCTTTCCCTCTTCCCTGGTAAATCAGCACCTAGGCTTAAATTACTTGGTTGTGTCAACCCTAAGAGGGGATAAGGCATTTTGATTCAGGAAAATTCTGTCCTGTTATCTTAATAATTGCCAGTATCTTATTAAAAGGCCCTACAAAACGGAAATACTCTGTATGATGTATTTGCATTTCAGAACATACTTCTCTGACTCGTAAACTGGGGGCATCTAATGAAGTTTATCAGTTCTCTAAACTGAAGTCAGCTGGAAGTACTTTCCTCACTAAGATATTCTTGAACCAAGAATTATATTAAAAGTTATTTGCTACTGTGACATATCATAAGCCCTGCAATACCAAGGGGTCAAAGAAGAGATCTTAGAGACCACAGACCAGAGATCCAAATGGCTATCTTTTATTTATGCTTTGAGAAAACAAAATGTATGTAAAAGCTCAACTTACTGTGATATTTATTTTCTGCTGTGGCCTGAATCTGTGCTTCATATTAGAATATCTTATAGGGAGAGAGAGAAAAAAAAAACACTTCAAGCACATTTAGCAACTGATCTCACAATCCTACAAAAAAAAAAGTTTCTTTTTTTACACGCCACCATTGCTAGAGGAGAAATATGATGGAAGAAGTAAGGCTACACTAACAGTGGGCCTAACATACTTCATTCTTCTCTCTGAATTATCATCAGAAGGAGCCTCCTCTCCCCAGCTGTGTAACAAAGACTTCTTCCTGATTTAGCTAAGGTAGGAGCAAGCAGTTAAACAATGTGAGTACTGGCCTCTGATTTCTTTCTCTTTCATGAACAAGCACAGATGTGTGTGAAATGTCCCTGAGATCTTGGGTGAAGGCTGGATTCTAATGTTGCTTCTAAACAGATGGTGGTCAGGCATTCTATAGAGACACAGAAACAGTGAATCAACAGAAGTGTAGGTTGGGTAAAAATTCAGCACTCAAATCATTCTAGTTTGTGACACTTCAGTAGTAACTGAGCCTGAGGCATTTTCCAGGGATAACTGACATGCTGAGAAAAGTAGTCAGGTTCAAGCCTAGTCTGAGGATTATTAACCCATTTATTCCCCTCAGGGAACACCCAGGGCCCAGAATGCTCTTGCAATCACTTTTGTCCTTATGACATCTTAAAAAGTTCTAAATTAACTTTTAAAATATTTGAGTGAAATATTTCCTTACAATTGCATTTTTTCAGTACTGAGAAAAAAGGCTTTAGATTATTGAAGGTTTAGCTCCATCAGCATATAAAAAGGCCTGTCTTCTTTGTTTAAACATTAAGATTGATTCCACAGGAAGAGTAAGTGGTTTGTTTTCTTGTAGTTTGTTGCCAGATGAAGCCAGCAAAAGTTCTATTTACAAGCAGTGAAGGAATAAATGGTGAAAGGATGTCAGAATGCACATTCATGCAGCTTTGATTGCACATTATGCCCTTTCAAATTTGCTTAATTTGAACAGACTGAGATTGGACATTCCTTTAAAACTATAGTTCAAAGACATTCTCTTTGCAATTCTGTTGATTGGTATCCCTGCAAACATATTGGAAAAAAAGACATAGGAAGCTACATGCAACTCAGCCATTATCTTCTATCATCTGGGTGCTGTTTACATTTAATGTCTAAATCAAACATGGGTGGTAAGTGTCTTATGAAACGTGACTGTGCTATTTGTACCTGATTTCAGGGGAATTAATGACCAATATGATAAGCAGCCAACCACATCTTGTGTTGAAAAATTTACATGCAGTGTCAGGTTTATAATTACATTTGGTATAGACCACAAGTAAGCGTTTTCATTATTTCTAAAGCTGCTGAAGCACATTGACTATGAAAAGCTCTTTTCTTTCTGCACCTTATTGCTTGACCATCATTTGCACTAAATACGTCTTTTGCTTCATTTTAATACAGCCTTTTGCAGAAGATCATTTATTAGGTAATTGCTTGTCTATGGAAAAAACTTAATTACTCCGTGTTTGTCAGAAAGAGGAAATGGTACTACATTTGAATACTGAATGGGCTGCAAACTTGTCTCCAGATGAAGAATATGAAAGATTTCAAAGGCTATACTTACTGCCAGTTAAATGATAATAGCTAAATGAACCTATATATTTGTAGATAAATAGGCAAATACTCTGACATAGGGAGGATGAAAAAACATACAGCTTACAGCTTCTTCAACTTGAATACTAGAGTAAATGCATAAAATAATTTATGGCGACTGCAATGCTCTTTTCTACATAGAATGCTAATGCCCCCTAATGGTCCTTCACGAGAATTTTCTGAATTTTCTGTTTATAAAAGATGCTCAGTACTCATTTTCCAAAGAAAGGAAAATTATTTAACCACTAGCGAGTTTATCTATGACCGTTCACACCCATCAAACCCATAGCTGCAAAAAAGGAGATTTTGTCTGGGTTTTTACAAGATATATTCTGCAAGTGCTGTTTGCTTTTCCACATTCACAGCTACCATGGGAATTAGTGTCTGCAGAACCCATGCACTGGTAATCTCTTTTTAAACCTTTTTTAAAACTCTTGTCAATATTAGAAAGGCAAAGCATTACAAATTTAATGAAAAATTACATGGGCATGGACTAAAGGACAGTTACAAATAGCAAGTTGGTTATAATTTATGGTCTTATGAAGATTTTTATGACACCTGGTCTTGAACTGCCTTAGCCCAAGAGACCACAGGCTGATATTTGTGTGACGTTTGCCATGATTTGTCTGCGTATTCTGAAAATGCGCACCATCTGTAACTGTTCTTTTGCTGCTGCATCTATGATTTTGCTTGAAGGATAAATCAACGAAAGAAAAAAGTCTAAACACCTGTTATCCTCACTTCCCACAGAAATCAAGCACACACACAGTCACATACCTTATTTATCAGAGGACATTTTTCACCTGGTAGTTTTGGAAGCCATTGATCAATTATCAAATTGATACAGACTCACAGAATCACAATGATCACTTGATCATCTGGCCAACCCAGATGTAGGACCCTGCAATTTTGACTTGCTGAACCTCGTGCAGTTTGCAGTGGTCCAGTTCTCAAGCCTGTCATGACACCCTCTGGATGTCAGCCCTTTCTTTCAGCTTGTTGACCACACCACACAGCTCAGTGTCATGGGCAAATTTGCTGAGGGTAAACTCAGTGCCACTCTCCATGTCCTTGACAAAGATGTTAAACAGCCCCAGACACAAAAGAGACCCACAAGGAACATCACTCATAACTGATCTCCAGTTGGACACCAAGACAATGATCACAACTCCTCAAGTGTAACCATTCAGCCAATTCCTTATCAAAGGAATAGTTAATCTATCCAAACCATGTCTCTTTATTTTAGGGACAAGGATGTCATGTGTGACAGTGCCAAATGCCTGGCTTAGGTCAAGGTACATGACACCAGTTGCTCTACCTTCATCCATTAATGCAGTAACCCTGCCATAGTAGGCCGCCAGGCTTGTTAGGCAAGATCTGCCCTTAGTGAAACAGTTTTGGTTGTCATCAATCACCTTATTTCCATGTGCCTCAGCACAGTTTCCAGGAGGATCTGCTGCATGATCTTTCTAGACACATAAATGAGACTGACTCAGTAGCTGGTTCCCTGGGTCATTGTTTTTCCCCTTTTTTAAAAATGGGAGTTATTTTTCCCCTTTTCCAGTCGGCAGGAACTTCAATGCACTACCATGATCTCTCAAATGGCCTAGCAAAATCATCCACTAGGATGAAGACCCCTCACGACTTGTGAATGTATCTCATCAGGTTCCTTGAACTTGTGAACATTCATGTTCTTCATTTATATAGTCTCCAACATGATCTGCCCCTACCATGACTCATACTCTCTTTTCCCAGTCTCAGCCTTTGACTTCAGCAACTTGGATGGCATGGTTTGAGTGCTTTCCGGTAAAGACTTAGGACATAGAGTATCTTAGACTTCTCCATATCACAGCTTATCAGATGATCTATTTCCTTCCAGAGGAGGCCCATATTTTCCCTAGTATTCCTTTTTTTAACTAATATATAATTTCTTGTTGCCCTTGATTTAATTCTACGCAGGCTTTGGCTTTCCTAATCCTATCCCTGGCTGTACGGGCAATTCCTCTATACTCCTCCAAGGCTACCTGTCTTCCCTTACACACTCTGTAGGTTTCCTTCTTATGTCTTTGTCCAGGAATTCATTGCTCATCTGTGCAGGCCTCCTGACACTTTTGCCTTACTTTGTTTTTTGTAGGGATGCAGTGATCTTGAGCTAGGAGGAAGTGGTCTTTGACTTTAAACCAGCTTTCTTGGGCACTCAGTCCCTTGAGAACTCTATCCCATTTCACTCTACCAAGGAGGTCCCCAAAGAAGTCAAAGTCTGCTCTCCTGAAGCCCAGAGTAGCAAACTTGATGGGTGCCCTCCTTGCTACCTTAAGAACCATAAACTCCACCTTCTCATGATCACTGCAGCCCAGGCTTCCCTTGAGTATCACATTCCTCCCCAGCCCTCCCTTTTTGGTGAGGACTAAGTCCAGCATAGCACATCTCACTGGCTTCTTTACCACGTGGAGGAAGAAATTATCATTAATTTAGTCCAGGAATCTCCTAGATTTCTTACACCCTGCTGTATAGTGTCTCCAACAGATGTCAGGGTAACTGAAGTCTCCCATGAGGACCAGTGATTATGAACATGAAGCCAGATCTATCTGTCTATAAAGGGCTTTATCCGCTTGATCTTCCTGGCTGGGTGGCCTATAGCAGGCCCCCATCATAATGTCTACTGCCCTTCTTTTACCTTGACCCATAAGCTCTCAGCAGTTTCCTCATCCGTCTCTAGGTGGATTTCCATGCACTCCAGCCAGCCGTTGACATAGAGAGCAAAGTACCTTCCTTGTCTCCCCTATCTGAGCTTCCCTAAAGTTCAGCTTCCAGGAAGAGCCATTCTCACTAATCTGGCATCTGAGCTGACCTTGTGAGTACTTTCTAATCTTTATCATATGAAATAGACAAAGCTAGTTCATGCATTTAGCAATAGTAGGTCCTTGCTAATTTAATTTCATTTATTTGGGTTAAACTCAGTCCAATATGAGTGAAACCCATTATGTTCCTGCTGTAAGTGTTCTGACATACTGAAGTAATTCATCATGTCTACCTGAAGCACCATGAGGACAGGAAGTGAGCTCAATCCAATCTGAAGTGAAAACAAAATGAGGCCAAACATACCATAGCCTTGCTAACTGCTGACACTGATATGAGAAATAAGGCACTGCAGGAATGCACAATAGCAGCTGATGAGAGCAATTACAGAAGACAGCAAGCACCAAAATGTTTAACTATGGAGTTCCAATGCTATGCAAAGCAGGATAGTGATATCCAAATACCATTAAGTGTTCACAGCCATTTTGAGTATTTTGTGCAATCCTGTCTCCAATAACTGACCTAGCCAGGAGTTTTCATAGTCCACTGCAGTGCACAGACATGTCCCATGGTGGAATCCTCACTAGCAGCAGCACAAACAATTAGGCCCATAGTCTGCAAAGCACATTAAGATATCCAGCACTATAAAACAACATATTAAATTTACTCCAAACTAATTCCAAATATCAACCCACAAATTTGACCAAGAATAGAAATAAGCCAGGAACTGAGCTGCATAGTCTACATAGACTACAGGAATATTTTTCAGCAATCAGAGTCACCTCCATCCAGATAACATTTATGGTAGGGTACCTTGGAAAAACAAATACTCAGAGAACAATTGCATTTTCTGTAAAGGTATTATATGAATCTTTCAATGTGCCACTCTATTAGAAACAAATGTCTCTCTTAGGATGTAAGAGGATTTTCCTGTAATATGAAAGAGAAATGCAAAAATAATGGAAAAGACTCTCACAAATTACAGGGATTGGATATGTATGAATACTTCTGTCTCTTTAAGAAGAATTGTTTCTGCAGACAGTAAGTAATCTGGCAAAGGAGGCATGTATATGTCTACAGTACTCAAAATGCCCTTTACGGGAACACATTTCTTTAGATCATTCTTTTTCTATGTAAAAGCCTAATTGATCAGTCATTATTAGACAAGGAAATGGAGTTCCATTTAAATTTAAAACTGGAATACAAGCCAAACTTCAGGGGAGGGAAAGAAACATTTTTACAGATGGAGGCCTGCAGTATAACTGCAAAGTCAAGGATTATAAGTGCCCCAAAAGAGGACAGGAAAACACATTGTTATAATAAAAGTCACCCAAAGGAGAACTAAGAAATCTGAACCTGTCTTCAGACAAGAGACAGATTTGTCCCACAGTTGTGGAGAAACATTACATAGCTACACTGAAAATAAACATTCATAAACTAACATAAGCCTATTTTGTTGTGACAAACAGCTAATACAGAGGAATTCTTTTCACAAAAACCAGGCACTTAAAATGACAGCTCATAAAAATCAAGTTTTCACCAATATTGATACCAATAATATTAAAAAAACTGAACAATTCTAGCAGGCAAAGCCACGTCAAGTGGTTATGTATAAGTTCATAAATAAACCTTTTAGATAAATCTTTCAAAACCCCTAATCCATATTTAAACCAGAGACTGATTTCCAAGTGTGGCTTGAGTTCAACTTTTTCAAAGTTATTTAAGTGATCAATGTTGCAGATGAATGCTCTATATGGATTTTATGCTGGATAACAGGGCAGATAAACTTAAGTCCCGCAGATTGATCATATCTGCTTTTATATGCTTAGATGCCCATGTTTCAATGACATTAATCAGATTCTAGCCTCCATAAACATGTCTGGCACTTTTTGAAAACATGCTAGTTAGACATTTTTGACACTGGTATTTCCCTTCTTGGACAGGCTCTGTCGTCTCATCTGTCATATAGTTTACTCCCACTGATACTGCAGCAAGTACACACAATTTTTGTGATCTACTTTTCTCACTGTTGCTCTCTTTTATTTCATATGTTCTTCCTACTCCTCGTGAGTTACTATTGGCTCTGGTAGGCATTCCCCTAACTTTGATCATTTGCTGCTTCTGAGAGCACTGTCAAATTTTGTCAATTTTCTACAGAGATAATCAGAGAGATAATTCCTGGAAATTAAATGTAGATAAAATATCATAGAATCAATCATGGAATCATTGTATCATTAGGGATTGGAAGGGACCTCGAAAGATCATCACTGAGATGGCTGAAATACAGTAGTTCCATGTGCCCACCAATAAAAAAGAAAAGCAACCTGTCAAATTCCATCTTGTATGCCTGTTATCCTCTTTGTTTTAGGTGTGTAATTAAGAACATCGTATTACCTGTCAAGGCCAATCATAGAATCATTAGGGATTGTAAGGGACCTCGAAAGATCATCTAGTCTAATCCCCTGCCACAGCAGGAACACCTAGACCAAGTTGCACAGGAACACATCCAGATGGGTTTTGAACATCTACACAGAAGGAGAGTCCACAACTCCCCTGGGCAGCCTGTTCCAATGCTCCATCACCCTCACTGGGAAGAAGTTCCTTCTGATATTTATATGGAACATCCTATGTTCCAGCTTGCACCCATTGCCTCTTGTCCTATCACCAGA